>SCDY01000829.1:0-83502 GCA_004143825.1 Drosophila micromelanica | reverse complement strand
CAAAAAACAAGAACATTTACCTTTTCCCACAAATCCACTTCCACCGGTTATGAAAATAGTTTTATTTTTATAGAATTCTTTAATTTTTGAATCCATTTTTTGAATAAGGAAATAAACCCTATTGCTGTTAAAACGACCCTCCGACTAGGAGATTTCTTCACGTTTAAAACAAAATTAATTGCGGCCGTTCCTTTTATAGTAAAATGTACCCGACTTAGACTGCATAAATTTAAAATAACGTAACTCATCGAATTCTTATATAAATATTGCAATGAGTGAATGTTAATTGCAACTAATCTAAAATCAGTTCTATCGATGCATAATTAGCGTTCTTATTTTATAGTTGTTTAGATTATGTAATGTCTTTTACGGGGCTCTGTTTAAATACCATGTGAAACCATATATACATATATAAATGTTTATCAAATTTATATTAAATAGATGATTATTTTGTTTAGCGGCCGTACATATATGTATGCACGTGTGTCCGCGTCAGATGTTAAGGATTTTAGGCTGCGCCCACTGTGGACGCGGTATACCGATAACACCTAAGATCGCCAATCGATACAGTCAAAAATGTTAAAGCTAGATTCACCGAACTTGGTATGTATTGAAGATCAGTAAAAAATGTCGGCGACTAAGCCCCCAACCCCCACTCTTACCCACCCTCAGAACCACACAAATTACATAATACCGAAAGTTTTTAAATTAACAATAGTAATTAAGAAAATAAAGGAGTATACGACAGTCGGTAACGCCCGACCGAAGCGTTCATACTTGTTTTGTTAAGAGATCGCAGTTAAAAAATTTTCAAATTAATTGGTGCTTTTGCTAAATCTATTTAGCTTTACACAGTGGCATCTGGCGTCTGGATTTGATTGGCTACAAAATTGAATAATAAAAAAAAAATATAATTTGCCTAGCCTAATAACATTTTTGAAAACGATGTCCAATAATTGAGGCTTCCGGTAACACATTGATATAGACAGATTATGGTGTACTATCGATAACATTTCACTATTAATATCAATAATAATAATATAATTTAAGTTGTTTGATTTTAAAGTTAAAAAAAAATTTGCTATAAAGTTTCAGGTTTTAAAGTTTTTTATGCTATTTTATTATTTTAATCTATTTCATTGACATATTTTGTTAAAATAAAATATCATCATTTTTTGTCACAAATATAATTTATTTATTATAAATTTAATAAAAATTATAATAAATGATAAATTCCACATAAATCAAATTGAATATTATATAGTTTTTAATTTATAAATTTCACATCTTAGTATCGTTATAGTATCGATATAGCTGTATCAACACGCATCCCTAATGTGAAGCTTCTTTGATAACATATTTCTCAACACTAAAAAATTACATAGCTGACAGATGTTTGTCAGCTGTAGTTTGTGCGTTGTGTAACTTCTCCCGACTTATTTTCTTCGGAATGGAATGCGTTCGTAAAATTTTACGCATTTTGCCAAGAAATTCCCAAACATTTACGCGAAGCATAGCCATGAGCTCCTCAAATCGCGCTAAGGAAGCAATCGAGCAGCTAAAAGAAACAAACCCTTACTACTACAAGTATGCCGAAAAAATAGCTAAATTACAACAAACTTCGGCCGAAGAATTCTTGGATCGCATTGAGCGCGTGGTTAATCCTATTAAAGACGGACAAAGTCAGGCCAGGTATGCCAAAATATACTATGTAATTTGAGAAGCTAACATTGGTAAATTGTGCAACTGTTTAGATCCTATTCGGAACTTTTAAATCCGAAGGAAAAGCTACCCACTGAGCAAGCTGAAGTGCCCCATAAGAAGCTAACCGACATTATGAAGATGGAGCTGATTGCTGACAAGGATGCTAAAGAGATTGCCCAAATTTGGATAGAATACCATAAAACCAAGGATGTTCTGGCTGCCACGCTGACAACGGCCCAGTATGAGACACTAACTGCTACAGGCAAAGAGCATCCAATCTTTCTGCTGCCACTTCCGCGCAGTGAGGGATTCGAGTTCATAATGCTGCAGTTTGCCGCCAATTCTGTTCACTTTACGCCGCTGCTGGCCTACCAAGTGCATCACGAGAATGCACCCGAATGCCTCACATTGGTGTACTATACGGAGATGAAGGACAAGGATATTGTACTGATGCGTGGCGAGTATGATACGAAAGTTCTAACCGCACAGGAGGCCCAGTGCTTGGCCAATGAGATGCAAATGTTTTACTTTAAGACCGATGAAAATAAGCTGAGACTATTGGAGACATTTACCAAGCGTCCAGATGAGTTCAAGCACATGGATCTTATAAAGGAAGTTGAAAACATACAACTAAGCTAAACAACACAGATCCGCGTAAAATCTCTTTAAAAATAAAAAACAAAATCAAAATTTGAATCAACAGTTAATTTATTTAAAGTTTTGATTGATTTTCAAATTGTTGCATTATTTTATTTTGCAATGAACATTTAATTGTAATTCACATTCATATTTAACTCTGGTATTTCGTTACCAAAAATTGTTTTACATATTTAAACTATTGCTCCGAAGTTATGCATCAAGATCTTAAATATAATTTTCTTTGGTTTGTCATTAAAACATTTCATCCCCACCAGCGGCGTGAATCTGCAAAACATATAGTATCAGTTGCTGGCCATGTTGGTATTATTCCACCTACCAATTCAGCACCGTTGGTGTCACTGATAAACTCATTGTTGTTGATGCTGCTCCTGATGCCATTGTCAAGTATTCGATTGCGAAGTGCCTGCATTAACGAGCCGCGCTTGCCAAATCTCACCCGTGCTCTGTCGCCATAGTATACATCGAGATCCTGCAGATACTTCAGTGCGTCCGCCATGGTGCTGATGTCATTGTTGCGCGGCGGGCGCGCCTTAGATGCCTCCACGTTGCAACCAGCGGCGAATAAAGCAAGTGCCACACAGACAACCAGAGTGTGTGTGTGTGTGTGTGTGTGTGTGTGTGTGTGTGTGTGTGTGTGTGTGTGTGTGTGTGTGTGTGTGTGTGTGTGTGTGTGTGTGTGTGTGTGCGATAGACAGAGAAAGAAATGGGCTTAAAAGTGTGTCGGATATGCAAAATTTAATTAACGAATATTCAGCGCAAAGCCGAATTCGATTTTCTGTTAGTTATTTGCAGTTAAACTGATCTAAGTCGATTAGAAAAGAAATTAATACCTAATTGTTATATCATAGTTGATTTGTTTCCAATTAAATTGAGCATGGGTACTCAAGCGAATTGTCGGATATTAAATTGTGATTTGCATAACTAAGTATTATTTAATCGACTTCTAGTTGTTATCTTATATTATGGATCAGATTGCTGCAGACTGGCATAAGTTGTCTAATTACGGCTCTTAGTAAACCCACCTATTCTATTCAGAAATATTACAACTGATAATCATCGCCTTGTTTATGAAGTTCAGAAATACCTGATGGTATTAGCTGCAATCGCAAGGCAATCAAGACTTTTGACGTAAACCAACTAATTGCTGAAGAAAGATAAAGTTTAATTGAACAAATTAGGTAGAATAGTCGGGCCAACTCCATTGTGATTACCGCAATTTCCTAGTACACAAAGCAGAATGCGAGAGCAGGGAACACGAATCTGTTTTATAACCACTCGTAAAACGAGATCTGTTTATTTTTTATTCGATTCACATCTATGCAAATATTTTTTGAACTCTACAGGGGTCTACATATATAATTTACAGCAATTTTCGTTCAATTAAAAAATCGTAACTCTTCGAAGAAAATAACAAAATTAATAACTTACTATTCAAGTTTATTCGTATAAACACTAATTAAAAAAAAGGGCAATGGAAACTTTGGGATCTAGATTTAGAAAATTTGTTAATTTTTTAAGCACATTTTTAACATTGTTCAAATTAAATAATGTCATCAAAATCACAGAAACTTCAAATATACTTACTTTTAAAATACTGAGTATTGGCAAGCAGATAATTAAATTCAGATATGTTTGTTGCAAGCAGTGCAGTAAATTTAATTTATAATTCCCAAATGTACAGAACGAGAGGTCAGAGGGCACACGCACATATATATCTGATTTGACACAAATGCAAAATTGAAGAGCCCGCCGACAGGCAACTTGATGGATTCGCGGACTGCAGATGAATGGTAAACAAATCTGCACGGCAACAGGTATTTATAGTCGAAAGGCTCGCACGCAACTGACCTACATAAAGCTGCAGGAATCGCGATTACCCCCCCTCCCCGCCTCGCTCCCAATCTCACAATGTTGTGTGGCAACGGTGAAGCCGCAAAAATATGTATTTTCATATGAATGCTAATTATTTTGATAAAGTTTTGAAAACAGCTGGAACGAAAGCACAAGAGGCAAGAACGACGCCAACGCTAACAAATGCTGACAGTTGTCTAATGAGATATCGCGAAGTACTATAAGATATTAATGACAAAATGCGATGCGAAGGATTAAAGCCGGCTGCGTCACCTGAGTGTTATTCGAACTCGGCCGTTTTCGATATGCAAATGCAAAACGAATGGACACTATCATTAATTAGAATTATTTGATTATTATTTAATTGCTAACTGGAGATTAGGTGATGCCGTTACGTGCTCACGTAAAGTATTTATTATTTAACGGTGTGCCAAAGGTTTCGGTCTAATTTGTCTTTAATTTGGGGTCGTTTGCATCACACAATCTCAGCAATGCATTTCATAATTTGTTACTTCTGGTTGCGTATACGTAACATCAGTTATTATTATCGCAATGTTTATTACGTATGCGCCGGGTTGTCCGTCACAGCGTTCGTCATAGCTATGTTATCTTATTTAAATGCTTATTATTATTTTCATATCAACTCAAAATGACCTGGATAATTGTCTAGAAGCAAACATAGTACAACTATTAATTTAGTTAGTTTTCTTGTTTTTTTATGCTATTGTTGTTTTTATATAGCGGCTGCTATTAAAGTGCAGTGTATGCAATTAAGCTCGTTAAATATTCATTAGAACTTAATGCCAACGTCTAATATTTAAATTTAATTGAGCACTTTGTTGCTTCCTTATTGTTGGATTTAGAGTTTAATATAGTTCAAATCCCCGTATTATTAGTTGGAACAATCAACAAAAGATTTAACAGTGCTCTTGACTCACCTTTACGTAAATTATATATTCTATAATAGTTGCCTTGTAACTGTACCGTCGGTAATTGGTGGCTTTAACGTATTTAGGGGACTTACATCACAATTAAACTTTCCATAATTCCGACAATTTACGAACTGTTTTCAGTTCTGTGCCCAATGTTCGCAATTCTATGCGTAAATTTCTTGTTTGTTTACTTTGTATACAAATTGTCAAGCTAAGCGAATGACGCAGTTGTACCTACGGGGAATCCCCTGGCTTTGAGTGCTTTGCACATTTGACTCTGGGTCAGTTTAGCCCAAGGATGTTTTCATTTATTTCAGTCTTATGTGCAACTCATTGTTCTGTAGATCTTCGGGTGGGCTGTGCTGGTAATTGTTGTCGTTTCTCATCTTTGTCACCTTTTAAGTGTTGAAATGACAAATTCAAATAGTCGATTTTACAACCCGTAATTTCGGTACAAAATACGTGCACTTATCATTTACAGTTTCAACCTACAGTTGCATGCAAAAGGGGTTTCCCTTCACTCATTTGGCAAGATAACGCACGAATCGCGTGATTTGTTAACTATATATATGACGATAATATGGATAGGTAGAAATTTGTATGATCTTGAAACTTGCTGGATATATAGAAGATTGCATATAAGCACGTAAAGTTATTATACCATACAATTTTATTCGTATAATGCAAAATACGGTGGTCATTGAACGGTTCCGGTCAAGTGGGTTTTCATCTAGATAATATTCATCTATGATTGATGTACTCTCAAGCTATTGAGAACCTTTATTTTACAAAATAAAAAGAATATAAATATAATTGGTTTGTAAAATTATAATTTTCCTAGTAAGTTTTCATATGCTCAAATTCGTAATATATTAAATAGAAATTTTCATATCTTAGCACAACTCTATAAATATTAAAGAATCGACACTATTCTTCCAAAAGACCTTTTAACTTATCGTCATATACTCCTTGATTTCCGGTTAAAGCATTAACTTTTTAAGGAGTTAGAAATTCATATAAATTATATAAAAGCGCGAATAAGAAAATTTTCCTGTAGAACATTCCTTTAAATACGCAATGCGTTGAATTTCGTATGACAATATGAATAATATTCTAATCAAATGATTAAATTTTTAGCCATATTTTACCTAATACCTAAGGGCAAAGAAGATGCGGAATTTTTTTGAAAATAATGTATTTGCTACAGCTGTGCAGTAATAAATTTATTTAGTGAACAAACGTGGGCTACTTTGACCTTAAGAATTCATAAAATCTAGTTAACTGTGCCTTAGAAGTAAATTAAAAAAAAAATTATCTACAATTTAAGGCAATTAATTTTTTTATGCATTGTTAAGTATAGTCCATTAATTCACTTCTAGGCATTATCTATATGCGTAGTACAGATATTGAGGAACATTCGTTTTTGTGCACCCTTTCACATCCTTGATCCGAGCTTGAAGCATAGCGGAAAGCTTTCTGGCCAAGGGGGGTGCGGTTGAAACTTTCCAGAGCATTTAAAAGGCACTTGGCGGTTGGGCGCCTTAATATGCCATAATTGTGGGGTGACTTGCTATAAATAACAATTAACAGTTTACAACATGGCAACTGCTAGTTAGTGGGACCCAATGACTGTACATTTAAGTTAAGATTCGCGTGTGCTCGAACAAATAAAATATATATATTTATGTGTGTGTGTGTGTGTGTGTGTGTGTGTGTGTGTGTGTGTGTGTGTGGCATCCAGACAGACAAAAATTTAACGTCAGAACATAAGACAATGGCCATAAAAATAAAAACGCGCTGTCAAATGTACGCTATAATAATTAAGCACATAAATGAGAGCATTAGAAACATGCGATCTTTACGTGGAATCAGAGCTTAGTTTAGCATTAGGTTAACACTGCTCTTAGGTCACTTAATGCTTAATGGACCGCCGTGCTTTGACTTGTCGTTATTTTAGTTTGGCCACAAAATGAAACTAATGGTAGGACGTTGGTTTTCTTTGTTTAGACTAGCGGCTGCCCCGTACACGTGACCGGGCTATTGGCCACGATCTAAATTGATCGGATCGATCATTATCCGCATTGCTTCTAAATAGTTATTAAATATTAAGTAGTTGCCCCAGGTGAATATATTAAAAAGTAATGGAGCACGTGTGCGTGTCTATTAGGGATTAAATAGAGTTATTTCAGTTATTAAATGTTAAACAACGATAAAGTGATATTTTTAGCGGCGTATATATGCACAATAACAGCAGTTAGCACAAACATCAGCTTAAATAAAAGATATCGACGACCTATAGATCTCCAGATCCAGTGCCGATTAACTCATCTTTCTAGAGGGGTTGCGAGCAAATAGCATTCGATCTGTATTTGAAATAAACTACTTAGTTGCAAGTACTTGACGTAGATAAAATAAACGTTGCCAGTTATGTTTGTGTTGTTGTTGTTGTGTTGTTTCAGCTATTGACACCCAGGGACCGGCGTTGACGTCGCGACGACGGCGACAGCGACGGAAACAGCGGCGTCAGCATCGGCGTCAACAGAGGCTTGAAAGTGGACCGGTTCATGAAAAGATTTTTGCGCTTTGACGCTAGATGCTTGATCGCAGCCCGGTCTACGTCTCGATCTGAGCTTGGCCGCTGTTAACGTCTCAGTCGGAGCTCAGCCGCCCGGCCCAAGAGTCCATATAAAGGTACTCACTGCCGTTCAGCTCAGCGCATTAAGTTGTCAAATATCGTGAGAATAGGAAGTGCGTGTCAGTCAATTCGAAATAGTCACAACATTATCAGCCACATTAAATAACAAAAGCAACAATAACTCGAATAAACTCAATCAGTGCAATTACAAATCATTTAACACAATATATGATAGATGGCCAAATAATCGGGAAATTCTATTTAAAGCAAAGTGCATTTCGGATCAATTGAAACTTCACAGTTAAATGGATATTTAAAATAACATCAATTAAGCGATACCTTTTCAATTTTTATTTATGAATAATGAATACAAATTAACAGCGATAAGGATCCAATGCAAATTGATCAGAAGTCATAATCTTTGGACTTGTTATTGCTAATCGTTTTGTTTGCCTGCAATAAGGCAATAAAAAAAATACATAAAAATATAAACGGCTCAAGTAATTGATTTTCGTCATAAAACCGTCAACTGTAAATATCTGTTAATTGATTGCCACACGGCTTCGAATAGTTCAGATTGTTACAAAAACAACAAAAACAAAAGAAAAAAAGTGAGATAAATCAAAAACATTTGCAGCTCTTTAAAATGAAACTGTTCACAAACAAAACCCAGCGCAATGCAAGTAAGTAATTTAAAGTGTGGCCCGCTCTTAATTAAGCCATTCCGTTTATTGTCCACTTTAGCCAAATTCAAAACCCCATAAAATATAACTCGGAACGCCTTTAAAGTAAAGGGTACCTCCCGAAGTGATCGTTAAAAATATTTAACACTTGCAAAACTGGTTGTTAAATACATTTTGCAACTTGTGGGTCCAAATGTAATTAAGCAGGATTTAGTAGAATGTCGAAAACCTGACAAGCGATTGCATGCAAATCACGTCAAAAGTATGCAGCAATATCCAAGAGCTGGGATTTGCAATATTAATTCTATTTTTTTTTTTATGGACACATAGCTTGAAAGCTGTAAAATAGAGAAAAATATAACAACACAGGAATTTAATATTGCTTAAAATTAATTTCGAAATTTTTGTTACCAAAAACTTATAAGGATGAAAATTGCATTTAATGCTTTCCGATTGCGCAATATGTGTTTACTCCCTGATTCCAAGAGCTTATAGTTAAAGCTTACAATTTCTTAAAGATATTCAAGTAAACGAGTCCATTTATTATTTTTTCATTACTGTATTAATACTTTTATGATCAGCTTGAAAGAATCGCAGGACATCTTAAATATACAAAATTGAATTAAATATACAAAAAATTGATTTAGAATCGTAAGACTAGCTCGTTCCTGGGCCTAGGCACAACTGATCTATTTCTAAATAAATCGATGTACTTGCCTTAATCTGTTTGTAATTGCTGTCATACTTATCGTTAGATCGTTTCGACAAAGTCATTGAATATAAACTAATTCCAAAGTTTAGTTTAAAACACGCACACACAGATGTACGTGTATTAACGGAACTTAATTGTAATTAAGCTTGCATAAATTAACATTTGAAGCTGTAGCGTTTGTGACTGTAACGTCACGTACTACCTTACCATGAAGTCCGATTTGATGACGATTTGAATCAACAAAGCGCTATGAAATTGAAGGCGAACTTTAAGCAATGTGCAGCATTGGCCTCAAAGATGGATTGGGTGTGATTAGGTATTAGATTTTTTTTTTTTTTTTAAGAAACGAACCTTTTTCAAAATGACCCACATATGTGTAAGGTATGCGAGAAAAGTAACCCCAAACTTTTTAACAAAAAACATTAAAAAGTCATCGTAAAGTTTTTATATAGACAAACTTTAATGTTTGTAAACTTCTTTAGCGCTTTTGAGAATCGTCACTCTTAGAAAATAGATATAATGCACAACTTAACGTGTGCTAAACAATGCAAACAAATACATTGTATAGTTAGAAAAACAAAACCCAAAAAAAAAAACAACAACAAATAAAATAACTTTGCAGTCGGGTGTAACCGACTCCCCAATATAATAACATTTTATCGATCTTTAAAGTAGGTCATCCGAAAACTTTCTCTAAAACTGTAGTTCTGGATTACGAGATATGGATTTATCGATTTGATTGATTTATCGCACCCCCCCTAGTGGGCTTAGTTTAAACATTCGATCATTATGGGAGGTCATTATTAATCCGCTGCAAAATTTTATGTATCCGGTATTTAAGCCGTGGGGTTTAATCGTTTTGCCACTTCCTCAGTGAGCATATCAAAACAATATTAATGCCTAATCCGATGCGGGTTTAAATTCCAAGTTTCAAGTCTCTCCATCAGTAGATGGATGGTCATAACTTAAATCCAATATACTCTCTTCAATTCTGAACAAGCATCAAACAAAAAACCAACAGCCTATCAGTTTCAAAGCCAACCGCCGAACGGAACTGAGATCTACGAGCAAAAAAAAAATTGAAATGAGCCTGTTTCTGACGTTGTTTGCATTTCCTTATTGGCAGGCTGTCTAATTATCTATCTGTTAGCGAGACTCTGACTGCGACTATTTAAGGGTTTTGGGTTTTTTTTTTGGTGTTGATTAACAAAAGCAACAGCTTCAAGCCATGTAAGATTAATCATTAGCCAAACACAATCAGGCTGGCAAACAAATGCGATGACAAAGCGGCATGTGCGAAACGACTTGAAAAAAAAATTATGTGCCAGCGTATCTTGTAGTTACATACGAAAGTCTGAGCGCAAGTTTAGCTGGTCGGCCGACTGGCTGGCTGGCTAACTTGGCTAATACAAATGCCTAATTTATTGTCATTTGACGGAAGTCACACATACACACACATATATATACATATTTGAAGGTGCGCAGGTTGTTGCCGTAGCTCTTTAGATACAAAACAATTCATTCTTGACTTTTAGTGGGTCAACAGCGACTCGTCTGACAGTTCACAAATTTCATATTGTGTGCATTTTTGAGTACCTTTTTTTTTGTTTTTTCTGTTTTTATTGCTACGCCAAATTGCAACGAACTTGAACTTCAAACTGCTGCAGATAGCCGTCAACCGACAACCTTATAGCCGCGAGATACAAATGTATCTGCGGATTGCATATCGCTGAGCCGCTTATGTTGTGCCCCATCGCGTTGAGCGGCGGCGGCCAAAAACGGGTTCAGAGCTCAGGCTAAACTAAATCAGCTGTCGAGCGGACAAGCGCCGCTCATTCATGCTCGTTTTGGGGCGGCTTTTGGCTTTTGGGAACACCATCTCAGTCGCGATCGCAACTTTGGCAATGCAATTGCATAATTTACAACAGAGTCTGCTGTTTTTTTTTTATGTTTTTTTTTGGTCTTTCCTATGAGAGATTCGTTGCAGCAGAATAATTTGCGCGCTTTGTTTGGCGCTTAATTTATGGTATTTCTTGTGTGGCGACTGGAAGCCATCGATATCTATGACATGCCAGACCTGTAGTGGCCACCAATTATGGCCATGTGTGTGTTTGTTAATGCATTGCGATTCAAGGGAAGGATACATTCACATACATGCATATATTGTATACGTACGCATATATTTGTTATCATGGATGGTCTGTTTTTTTGTTGTTTTTGTTTTGATTTTGAAATCTTGAACTTATTTGCGCTCATAGCGTGACAAAGCTGACATCAAAATAAAAACATGGACAAAAGTTTTAATGAGTTTATGCTGTTTTAAAGTTGTTGTTGCTGTTATGGGCTATTTAAAGATACGGCTTAGGGGCTTGGTAGGCGGTTCATTGATCGGAGCAGGTATTTAGTGCGGGTTCTTATTGTTGCGTATCAAATTGTCAAGTGTTTGCGGTTTCGACATTGTGTCTCTGGGCGGATTTAAATGTTTTCTCAGATAAATGGGCTAAAACCTCAGTTTTGATTTATGACCAGCGATAGGTGGGGCACGCACGGCCATGATCTTCAAAATCGGTTAGCCACACAGTTGCGCACAGCTTGTAATCAGTTTAAGATCGCATCCGCAACGAAGCGGCTTCAATGATAACAGTCTTGGCGGAAGGTGAGCATCTAGTATGAGTATTTTAAAGCTGAAGCAAAACAAGTTTTCACACGCCGCAATAAATAAGTTTAATCTTAAGGAATGTGGGCATATTCAAAGTCTTTAATATTTATTATTGTATAACTCTTTGAAGAGCATTAATTAAAATAAATATAATTCTTATCAAGTGCACCGCAACTGCCAAGCGAGGTCACGTCTAGATACCTTCAACCCAAGCGGAATTCCCACAATTCGATCAGAAAAGTCAGCATAAGAACATAAACTTGGACTACTCGTGAGACGAGTTTTGGGGTAAGATATGTAGGTGATGCAACAAGTTTATGATTTCGTAGGCATCATAAAATATTGCCCCAGTGTCTGTCTCACCTTCTCTTTGTTTACAAGCCCGAAGAACGTTTATTGAACTCCATGGGCAACACATGTGCCTTGTCATCCGCATATATTTTGTTTTCTTTTTGGGTTTATATTTTTTGATTTTATTTCTTTTTGCGGTTCCTGCTCCTGCCATTGAGGTAGGTCGCAGATCTTTGCACTGAGCTGCCGTTGACAACTACAAAGATACGCGAAGGTCAATAACACGGCTGGCAGCCGCACGCGATCCGCAAGCTGTCAGCGATTTTGCAAACTTGTTGAACTTCGACTGCTTGCAACATTCGCAATGCGACACACAGAGACTCAGATCTCAGATCGGGCTAATTGCATAACTCACCTCGTACCCCAATTTATATTCGCAGAGCTATTACGATGTGCTGCACTTGGCATGACGCTCATGTTCTGTGGAGCGGCCATCTTTATGACGGATCCTGTTAAACTAATCGTCGACTGGGTGAGAAATCCATTGAAATCCAAATCTATTGATCGCTCCTTATATCCACTGATCTTCTCTCGCTTAGCAAATAACTCTGAGTCCCCACGCGCTGTTGCGCAAACTTTGGCTCTTTCCACCGCTGGAAGTTTACATCATGGTTTATATGTTCAATTACACAAATGTGGATGCGTTTATAGCGGGCACGGATGCCAAGCTGAAGGTCGAGGAGGTTGGACCCTATGTCTATCAGGAGTTGCTGTCCAATCACAATATTACCTTGAACGAGGCTAATAACACAATCACCTATACGCCGCGTCGCGAATATGTTTTCGTGCCAGAGCGTTCCGTGGGTGACCCGAAAGTTGATCGCATCCGGGCGCCAAATATACCCTACATGGGCATCAGCACGATGGCAGCCAGTCTGTCGATGTTCGCAGCGCTGGGCCTGAGCGCTCTGTCCAAACGCCTCAATGCCCAGCCCATGCTGGAGGTCAGCGTTCATGACTACATGTGGGGCTATGAGGATCATATGGTGCATTTGGCCTCCAAGTTTGTGCCCAGCCTGATCGATTTCTCTAGTTTTGGCATTATGGAGAAGGTAAGCATTCGCAACGGTTGCGCCATGTGGCCAGCTAATCTTTTTCCACAATTATCTTTTAGCTATTTCGCGAGGGCAACGAGAGCAACGTGGTAAACATGCATCTGCCTGAGCCCAAGGATGCGCACGGTGTTAACCTGCCTGGCTCACCACGTGCCTATTCCCTCCATAGCATCAATGGGGAGCGCGGATTCAAGCGCTGGGAGTACGATGAGGCCACTAAGTAAGCGATATTTAAACATTGCCAAACAGACCGGGTATTAATTTTTGGTTGCCCCATTTGACAGCGGAACTCAGTGCAATCGCTTTTGGGGCTCTCATGATGCCACCCTCTTTCCACGGGACATGAACGAGAACGATACTTTCTATATCTATCGTCGCACTTTCTGTCGCCTCTTGCCAATGAAATTCAATCGTACATTGAGTTTCAAGGGCTTAGATGCTTACGAGTACGTGATGGAGCCCAATATCTTTGATAGCGATCTGAGCAACGGCAATACCTCGTGCTTCTGCAAGAATAATCAGTGCTTGAAGCGGGGCGTGGGAAGTGTATCTCCCTGCTACTACAGTAAGTGATCTGTTCTGCCTCTCTTTCTATGTATCTATCTTAACCTCTTCTTATCTATTTTCTAGATATGCCCTTGGCTATAACGTATCCGCACTTTATGAACGCCGATCCCAGCTTGCTGGATGCATTCGAAGGACTCAATCCAAATAGCAGCCGATTAACATCCACTTTTATGCTGCAGCCGGTAAGTGATGAGGAGGACATCCTCTCTCTTATTTCTCCTTTTTACCGATCTGATCGCAATGTCCCCACAGATGCTTGGGGTGCCAATGCATGTTCATATGCGTCTACAGGCCAACCAAGTGGTGGGCAATATCAAGTTCAATCGACTGATGGAACCGTTTGAGAATATGGTGTTACCACTGCTCTGGGTTGATCTCACCATTGATAACCTGCCCCTGAGCCTGCAAGTGCTGGTGCATGCGCTTGAAACGGTCTTCCCGCTGCTGCAGCTGGTGGTGTCTCTGGGCTTGATCCTCGGCGGACTTTACCAGTTGAGTGCTGCGTTTCTGTTGTGCTTTTGGTCGCCGCCAAATGGCATGCACAAGACTGAGCACGGCGAGAAGTCGGCGAATAAACTGAGCGGTCTGACCCTGGTCGCATCGCTGCACAAATCCTCGACGACGGAGTGTGTGCCGCAGGAGGCACAACAGCTGCTGGTCAATGGAAATGCGCACAAGCTGGCGGACGTCTAAGAGTTGGAGTAACCCAATTGGAACATTACCTCAACTTACAATGAACAGATGTTATTTGTGCGGTAAACACACTGTGATATTAAGAGCTAAGCTAATCAGGAGATTTGGTGTAGATTATATTCTGCTCAACGGAAACAACTTAGGGAACATATTATGCTTACTTACAAATTAAGGTTAATGGTAATTCTAGAGTTGAGTAAGCAGTCGATAAATATACGCGGCATGATAGCTGCTATCAAGTATCGATAACACGGTATCGAGTATATTTCATTTGAACAAAGCGTTACTGCGAGCCTATTGTTTCCTCAATCCAATTCAAATAATATGAGATGCGTAGGTAAACATCTGGGAAATTCTCCAGTGCACAGCCTGAACCGAACGAGGTGACTCCGGCCAGTATCCAGGGACCGTCGGGTGAGAGGCGACACTGCAGCGGCCCCCCGGAGTCACCCACACAGGTGCCTCCCTCGCCATTGAGCTGTCCGGCGCACAAATGGCCGCTATGAATGTTCACAAAGCTGCCGTAGGCTTCCCTGCATCTGCAAGCGATAGCTAATCCATATAGGTCAACTGGTTGGTACTCCCCTGCCCGACTCCAAACTCACCTGCGATTCTGATGAAGCGGCACATTCGTCTTCAGCAGTTGATGGGACAGATCGCCGTCGATGTTCGCCTTGCCCCAGCCCGTGGCCACACAGTCAATGAAGGGCATCACGCGCTCCTCGCCCCTGGCGTGCTGTGCTTCCTGATCCGACTCCACTGCCAGCTTCATGAGCTTGTCGTTGCGCCGGCGCTTTCGTTTGACGCTGCGCGGCGAGCGCTGCGATTGCATTAGACCCTGACGCAATCGGCTCAATATCTTCATGTTCATCAGCTCCCGCATGGACATGTTTATGGAGCTGGGCGCAGTCACGTTCCGGTAGCGCCTGCGACTCTGCGCACTGCGCAGAAAGTTGTCAATCTTCTCGGGCACATCGTCCAGCTCCAGCTGCTGGCTGAGAACATCATCCGTCGCTGGCTCGGCTGCTTCCGGTGACTCCCTCAGCATGAAGGGAAGGCAGATGCGCCGAATGTGGGACGTGCGCGAGAGATCCGCTGGCTTGGACAGCTTCATGAGCACCACATCGTGGCGGAAGTTGTGATACTGATGATGCAGCACGATCTTCTCAACGGGAATACGCTGCTCATTGCCCGACTCCACATTGCGATCGTGCTCGCCCAGAACCACGGTCCACAGCGGTGGAATGGGCAGGTTGAAGAGTTCGCTGCAACGAGGGGGAATCATTGAGATCCAACTCCAACTCCAATTTGGTTTGCATGGCACTTACTTGTGCACACAGTGCGCTGCGGAGAGTATCCAGTACTGGTGAATGAGGACAGCACCACACCAGTGGCCCAGAAAGCCCAGCGAGGGATGCAGCAGCTCCAGTGATGCCTGCCACGGAAATTGTCCCTCGTGCGTCGAAGCGCCAGCAATAATGCGTGCCTCGCGTCGGCCCGGACGACAACCGCAGTCTAAACCACACGTTAATTGTTCACTCAAGTTGTTGGCCCATTCTCGCGAGGATCGATGGCACTCACCTGTCTCAAACGGCGCTGCGCTGTGCACCAGCAACAGCAACAGCAGGCACAGCAGTTGGTGTTGATGTGGTGACGATAGCTTCATCGCTGTGTTCGCTGCTCGCCAAGCAAACTGCACGGCCTCAGCGTCTCATCGCGCGCATGACTGACCCAGACCCAGACCCAGACCCAGACCTAGACCCAGACCCAGCTGTGGCTGTGGCTGCGGCAGTTGGCAGTAGCGGTATCCTGCTGCTGATGATGCTGTCGACTATTGTTACTGTTACGGTTGCTTTTCACTTTCACGCTCGCAGTCAAATGAGCTGCCAAGCTAAGCTCTCTGGTGACTCTGGCCCCGGCTGACTTCTTTAATAATACGCGTTTCGCGTCTCAGACCTTTTTTATGCCTTAAATATTATAATTTACGAGATTTCCCAGCCGCACTTTTCTTTTCTTTAGTTGCTGCGCTACGCATTAATTAGCCAACTGTGGGCGTCACCAACGATGTCCAAGCCGCAAAAGTAACGCAAAAACCAAAATTCAAGCAGAATAAGCCGAACTTCAAATTTAAATTCAAATTCAACTGCGCCTGCAACTGTGAGGCCCGTGCCCACAGTTATATAACGTAGTTGCTCCCGCTGATGCTGATGCTGCTGCTGCTGGCCTGAGGTGGTTTCGTTTTCAGTTATTTAGTTTTTTTTTAGCAGCGCTGGCGCCGCGTTTCGAAGTTCCGCTCGTGGTTGGTTGGCTATTAATGCGGCTGATGCGAATCGTTTGCGACGGGCGCCAAAATGCAACTGTTCGCTGCCCGGGTCTGCCAATGAACTTTTACCGTTTCGGTTACAGCGATGCTGCGCAGTCGGCGTCGAAATTTGACTGCGGATAGTGTTGCATGCCCCGCGTCCGCTCCCAGTTACAACAGCAACAGCAGCAACAGCAGCAGCAGCAGCAGCAATAATAATAATAACAAAGCGACGCCAACGAAAGTGAAAAGACAGCGCGAGGCGGGCAAAAGAGCAGCTAACAGCCAGCAGCAGCAACAACAAACATCAGCAACAGCAACAAACACCAACAAACAGCGACAACAACAACAAATAACAACATCCACATTGATGACGATTACGCTCGGTTGGGATTGAAGAAGAAAACAACAAAAAATAATATAAAATAAAGAAAAAAGGGTAAGTTGGGCTTGCCTCAACATTAGCTAATCATTCACCTGAGCAAACTATGATCAATCTAGAAATAACATTTAAAAAAAAAAAAAATTTTTAAAAATTAAACCAAATACCCGTTAAATTTGGTTTAATTTTTAACAACATTTTTTACATTTATTTTTACTTTCAGTATTCTATTAATTTCATTTATTATTTTTTTTGCATGTTTTATGCATTTTTTAAAATCTCATTTCTCACAAATTATGAATTTTAATTTTACATTAATCAATTTTAAAATGGCATTTAATAAACCTTTTTTAAATTTAAATTAGTTGTACTCTTTTTATATTAATGCATTTTGTATTTTTTTTTAATGAAATCATTAATAACATTTTTTAATTGAATTGTGTAAGCACGGAAAAAATACGTTTTATAATATTTATATATTTATATATTTATATATTTATATATTTATATATTTATATATTTATATATTTATATATTTATATATTGAGTGCAGTAGTTTAAATGTGATCTACATAGTTATTAAGTGATAAATTGCTCTAATTAAAGTTGATTCTACTATGGAAATCGTTGAAGAAATAAAATACATTTGTAAGTAGTACTATTTATATATGTAATATATGTAGTTTCAGCTGCATTCCAGTTATGTCAAAATATAATATGGATATACTAACGATCGTGTTACAGATCGTGTCATTGAACAACATGTCAAATCAGGCACGAGAACTCGAGAATATCTTGTATTAGATTGTGTTTCAATTATGCAATTCTCTGTAATGAGTCTATTACGCTAATACGCCTATTTACAATTATAATTCTCTTGCAAAAACAATAACCCTATAAATTGTATAGAAATTAATTAGTCTGCTGGGTCAATGCGCTTAGGCACTTTTTATAACAAGCACAAGTTTCCAGTATTCTGATTGCATGTTGCGAATGCATTTCTTGGACAGGCATTTAACGAGCGCAGCTCAGACCTGTCAATTATTGCATTTAAGTACACCGTATACAAAGTCGTGAAATATTCATAAGGCCACAGCTGACTCAAATGGGCTTTATATAAATCGCATTTAGATCGCATTACGTGATGGCTCGATCGAGCAGTGTGAATGATGTCGGCCCAGCGAGCCGAGCGAGTGAATGCGAGTGAGTGAGCAGAGATGCGAGGTGCAGCTGAATGTTAGTGCGAGTTACTTTCGTTTTCATTACATCCACAGCAGCTGACTCTGCAGGCTGTACGTCCGTCCGGACTGCCACCCGGACCCGCGCCCGACTTGAATTCCGCGTTGATGCACAAACTCATAAGTCATTTGGCTGCTGCAACAGCAGCGACAACACACACACACACACACACACACACACACACACACACACACACACACACACATTGCCATTGGGCACTGTGCAATGGGGAAGTTGTTAATGCAGCATCAGCCGCATTGGCAACAGCAACAGCAACAGCAACAGCAACAGCAACAACAACAACAACGTGTGTTTACCAATTGATCGTTTAACCCAAGTTAAGTCTAATCTGCTGAGCTGACAGCCTGACGATTTGTTGTTATTGTTGTTGTGGGCGTTGTCAGTGATTGCATCAAAATATTTATCAATGAAAACAACAAAACATTGTACATTTTCAGATGTCCACATCTTGGTTAATCCGCTAAAATCTGAAATAATGCTTATGTAAGCCTAGCAAGGGGATGATTATTTCGTCACACACTAAAGAAGACATCTCCAACTCCATAATGATATATTATGTTGGCTTGTTTATATGCAAATTTACTTTTCTGGAATTATAGCTGCTACATTTTTTTTTAAGGTACCCCTAAGATAATTTTACTTTAATTAATTGAAGTATGCAAATTTGTGAAAAATATTTATTTATTTTTTATCTTTAATAATGCACCTTATTATAGTCTGTTTATAATATGTAACAAAATGTTAGTACAATTAATTATTTAGTGCTTTTGTAGATAGAAATACCTGATACATGGAGTATACGAATATCTGGTGAATATACAGCCATTTGTAATTTATTTTAATTTATATAAAAAGAATGTGTTTTGGGTTTTTTTGAAAGCATTTTTGAAGTTGTATTCTGTCAGCTAGAATTTCAAAACAATGATAAATGCAATGAATAGAGTCCGTAATTAAATTTGACATTTTTATATTTTGTCCAATAAAAATACACGATTCGAATATATTCGCGATAAGAAATAAAATTATATTTTTAATTTTCTTAATATGAATTTAATATATTAAATAGACAATTAACTATCGAATTTTGTCACTCATCTCTAAGTGCTATCGATATACAACTCATTCGGCACTGTTACTCAATTTTTGATTGTTTGGTTCAAATTTCGCATATAAAGGTGTAAATTAAACGGTGTTTTGCTCAATATTTGTGGGTTGTAAAAGAAATTTTATAAAATTGACCAATACAAATTTTAATTTAACAGCAACAGGTGCTCTAATAAGCAACAGTGTTATAACAGTAGCATTTCACAACAGTCGCTTGCAGTGTTGTGAGCACAAATAAACGAGTTTAGCAACTGTAAACATTGGCGGGATAAATATATTTAATTTAAATATAAAAAAAAATTCATCAATATAAACTATTATTATAATTTACTATATGTAATGGAAGTGAGAAAATAGCTATTTTGAATTGCGCTTATCCTGCGAACCTCTGAGACGACAACGGTAACAGTTCCGACCTGTTGGTGAAAACGTGTAGCGTTGAACGTCGTTGTATCCATGTTTTTTGCACAGCTGTTCCCTTAGACTCTGCCTTGCTTGACGTCTTCTTTGAGCGGCGGCAGCATGTTTTCCTTTGGGATTCCTAAACACTGTCTTGGCTGGAGACGCCACAGCTTTATTTGGTAGAAAGTGGGTACTCTTCAGATCCTCTCGCAAGTGACTGTACTGTGTATTTTGCATGTTTATTTCCACCATTGGCACGGATGTTGTGTGAGCGGCTATTGCTTCCCTTTCGCGAGGTTTACCATTGGAAGTCACAGTTGCTGTGGGCTGGGTTTGTTGTGGCGACTCATCTAAAATAGTTGTTAAATGATAATAATGCTCATTTTGATAAATACAGAAATTTTGCGATCTTACCGAGCACTTCGACTAGGCTCACTTCACTACCATTCAGGATTGTGATATCTGCAGGTGCTGTGAGTTCTTCGTCGCAGATATTGCTACTTTGATCTGCTAAAGTAGATAAGCTTCCCAGCTCTGCGGCTTCCATGTCCGAGATAAACTCTTCTGAGCCATATGTCATCTCACGAACAGTGTTGTTCCGTTTGTGAACAAACAACGTTTCGATCTCATAGAAGAGATCGTCCAACACTTGCAGCTGGAATTCCTTTCTAGCCTCTGCACGGATTAGGTCGCCCACTTCCCTGCGAACTTGTTGTTCAATCTCCTCTCTTACTTGATGCTCGATCTCCTCTCGCACTTGCTGCCTGCATGTGGTAAGCAGATTCCTTTTATAGGTGTCTATTTCAGTACGGATTGCCTGTTCCGCCTCCCTGCGCCAATGTGCGTTATTCTCAGAGCAGGCTGTGGTCGAGCACTGAGCTACATCCTGCAGAAGAACCGCATCTTGCTTGTTATCTTCAATTAAATTATCGATGTCAGCGTTCAAATTATGGTCGACTAGCTTCAAATTACGCAGACGCCGATCAGCGGCATGGCAGCGTCTGCGAAAATGGTGGAATTCTTCCAGACGGAGGCGGCAGGCGTTGCAAATAACCTGCGGAAGCTTGTCGTTGGCATCGACTTCGAGGCCCGTACACGATACAATCCTCACGGCTGTTATATTATTGCAGATGACGAAAGAGGCCCCTTTAGCCAGACACAGTCGGCAAACAGTTAACATTTTTTTTTTCAAATTATATTTATATTTTGGCTTTAAAACACTGTCAAAACAAAAATGCAAATAAATTGCAAAAGGACGCTCGTTAACAGTGAGACCAAAAGCACACTATGTTAAAATACTCGCAATAAATAAAAATACTGAAATTGCCTGTGACTTTTTTTTGTCGTTTTTACATCGTTCGTTATCGTTACATTAATTATATTTAATGTTAAAACACACAAATTTTATATATATACTTAACTTTACTTTTACATTTGTACCTATTTATTTATTTAGTTAAAACAATTAAATTGTAGTTTTCAATGTTATTTTTTCTGTTATTGTTGTTAAAAATTGTTATGAGCTGTCAACCCCTTATAAGCTGTGAGTGTTAAGTTGGCTGCGGATGAAAAATACTGAATATTAATATCGATACTTATTGGATTCCGTAAAGTAGGTTTGCTACCCCAACAGAGGTGAATATAACTTTATAGGAACTATCGTTTGAAAACACAACTTTCGAAAGAAAGACAATAATGTTTTTGTTTTGATAATTTAGCATATGATTAAAAATATCAATTTCTAATTTTAATTTTACGAATTGAAAAAAAAAAATTTTTTTTTAGACAAAGTCCTGAAACATGGAAAAGATATTCGTGTAAGTCCGTTTCAAATGAATTATTTAGATGAACGCGGGTAATTCGCGAGTCAAAAAAATGGCAACAAAGACCTTTTCTCAAAAGTTTTTCGATGATCAGTTTAAAGGTAATTGCTTTGATGTTACAATAGATATTGAACCAGTATTCCAGGTTCTTATACTCAATAATCGATCTGAAAATAGCCTATTTCTGCATTTATCTGCATGTTTCCGAAAATAATGTTTTGTGTGAAATTGGGCTAAAAATGTATGCAGAAATCAACATGTAAAATATTCAGTCTGAAGGCTCTTGTTGCTCTGGCCAAACTTTTGTGACATAGAATTAATTCTAAGTTACAATAAAAAAGGAAAAACAAGTAAAAAACACATTCGTCTTTATGAAACAATTTTGTTATAATTCATTAAATATTAAGTATAAATACGCAGTTAACTATTAAGTATTATATACACAATTACAATAAGATATTCAGTCACTATAATGCTTCTATATACACAAAATACATGATATATATATTTTATATAAATTATATATTGTATGCCATAATTTGAACAATAAATATGCATTTTCATTTGAAAATATACAACAGTCGCCAAGATCGTCGCTTCAAGAATTGTTGTTGGGGGGATCTCTGTCAGGATCTCTGCCAAGGATTGCCTACTTACAGCTAAAGGTTCGTTTACAAAAAGTCAAAGATACTTTTTAACAGTTATGCACTTAACATGCTTTCGTTGATAAATAAATAGTATTGATCAGCATTAATCATAATTAACATTGAAATACATTAGCTTTAAGGCATATAGTACATACACATAACTACAAAGAATATATTACAACGTTGAACTGTGGAACTGCGTCCGTATCCATAATATATAGATGTCTGTCCTGTCTAGTCGTGACGCCAGCTCTGCGGCAGCACATAGTCCTTCACCTTGTAGAGGGCATTGGCGTACCAGTGCAGTCCGTTCTGCTGCTGTGCCGCTGCCGTGGCATCCTTTGGCGTCGATTTGTCCGGCGTTAGGCGCAGCTGGCTCTTGGCCGGCAGCCACGATTGCAGCGTGCACCAGAGCCGCATGGGCGCCAAGCCCCAGTGCGCCAGGGATTGGCTGCTGATCACGGCGTAGCAGGAGGCGGCCACGGAGTTCACCACAATGGTGCCCTCGCGGGTTAGCGGCGCCACGACGCCGCGGCTGCGCACGCTGCCCACCCGGAGCACGCGCTGCGGACGCAGCTCGCCCGTCTCGTCGCGGACCAGCACATAGTTGAGCTCCTCGATGCGGTCCGCGAACACGAACTCGAGCGCCTGCCGCTCCGGCCGCCAGACGCTGATCAGATGCGCGGGCGTAACGGTCAGCACGGCGCCGCCGTCCGTGTGCAGCTGCACGAAGGTCTGCATCTGCTCCAAATTGCGATCCATGAAGAGTATCACCTCGCTGTAGACGGGCTGCCCCTTGGCGTCCATGCTCAGCACACGATCGCCGATGGCCAGCTCGCCCAGCGGCTTCCTTGCGCCGCTCTCCAGCAGCGCTGTGCTCTCCGGCGTGAAGCAGCCGTGCACGTGCGAAATAGAAGGCGAGGAATCTGCAACAGAGAAACAGAGAAGAGAGAGAAAAGGGCATTAGTTGTGGCCGGAACAGTGAGCGTGCGAAAGAGGTGGAAACGCGGCCAGGTAATGGCATTAGTGAGTCTAATCTAATTTGGCGTTAATAATGCCGGTCCAACAAGTCAAAAAGGTTTTCACAGTTACCGTAACCGTAACCGTAACCCGGCCCGGTCCGGCCCAGCACAGGAAGGGCCAAAACAATGGCAACTGCCTTTTGCGGCTTTCAAACAAAACCGCCGCCAAGCTGCACGAAGAAGGCACAAAAAGCGATCTGCCAACTGATAGCCGTGAATATCAATAACAACAACAACAATAAGCGAGGATGTTTTTGTTTCGAGTTTAACAAAATTGTGATCTTGTTTTTGCTTAAAGATTAGCCCTGGGATCAGCCCGATGCGGCTGAGCTCGAGCTCGAGCCAAAGCAGCTTAGCTTAGCTGAGCGTGGCCAAGTGCCAAAGGCTGTGTCGTCCTGCTCAGGTAGCAGCCAGGATCTGATTGCAGCCTGTGCACAAATTCAATTACAAAACATGTTGCAACCCACAATAACAGCAGCAGCAGCAGCAACATTAATCAACATTAATAGCTATTGGGTTACTAGACAGGAGCAGGGGCCGGCAATTGGGCCACCCAGATGCCAACTCAAAATCTCGGCCATTTTGTTCTTGGCAGCAGCAGCAGCAGCAGCAGCCAGAACTTTCTTTTCCGCATCTGCGTGCACATATTTCACACCCAAAGCGCCGCCCGCTCGTCGCTCTAGCTTGTAAAATTCAAATTAAAAACCAAAAAAACACAACAACAACAACAACAAATTCCAGAGCAACAAAGCGACCACTAACCGTGCGCTTTATTATAATGAGTGGCCATAAAAGTGGCATTGTTGCTGCGGCTGCCGCGCAACCAAATTCCAATGAAAATGCACCTTCCATTTCCATTGATATTGATGCACACACACACACGCATAGTTGGAGAGACAAGAGTGTAGAAACAATAAAAAGCGGATTAAATACAAGACAGCGGTCTATAAAGCGGTCCATAATCGATGCTCAGACGGGAGCAGCCGCCACAAAACGGTAACCCTAGACAAAAAACAAAAAAAAAACCAAGGAAGTAACTGGGTAACGAGCCAAACCAATGCAAGAAAATTTGGTGTGAAACCAACAGATATAAAAAAAAAGACAGAAAACAAAATAAATATGTGTGTGCGCGTGTGCGAGTGTGTGTGTGTAGGTAGCCACAACACGAGAGCAGCACAGAGAACTGGCGAGAAAAATCTCAGACGTCGGCGGCGGCGAGTGGAAAGTGAAGAACTTGAAGGGTCATAAATTAATAAACCATTAAAGTGGTTAAAATTATCGTTATTTTATCTTTGTTGTGAAGACTAAACTGATAAATTATTACAAAACAGAGGACAGCCGCACACAGTGACACGAATACACACACACACACACGCACACACGGGTTATATGACTAGTTGTGGTGACTGATCGCCTGGACAGCATTAACATGAACGCAACACGGCAACACGACAACAACACGCTTTGGGGCTTTAATGCGCGCGCGCGCGCACATCACACACACACACACACACACAAAAAGAGTGAAAAAAAATTAGTGTCGACAAAAAGGTTTACAGCCATTACTCTTCGTTGCCTTGCCGCTCTGGCTGCTGTTTAGGCCACAAACAAAAGACTTAGGCAACGAACTGGCTGGAGAACAGCGAACGCTGTGCCAAAACTGTCATAAGCGTGTGGTTTATGTACGTTGGGCCTATCAGCAATCAATCGCCCGGTTATTTATTAATAGCCGACACATGGCGTTGCCGCCATTTGACACTACAACAGGACCACACACACACACACACGCACGCACACGCAGACCCTGTTACCCAGTTGCAGTTGCATCCTTGCAATGGCCACTTGTTTGGCATTTGTCGTTTGTCGGCTTATTGCCTGACCTTTTGATACTTTTACAGGCCCACTATTGATAGCCAATGACAGCAAAAAGGACCTTTTTTTTCGTCTTCTTGTCGGCCTTTTTCAAGTGCAATTAGAATCAATGAGTTCAGTGCCGCAAGGACACTCCGGCCAGCCTTTGATCTTTTGTGGGCCGCACTAAAGTCAAAATATTGTGATGCCTACGACCTCGTGTGTGGCTGCCCTCTTGTTTTTCATTTAACTTCCATTTTTAATTTGTGTTCTCTTTCAGTGTTTTGTTGTTTGTGTGGGAAATTCCGTAGTCATCGTGTAATTTTAGAAGCTAGTTGAGAAAATCTGAATCATATTGCAAAAATGCCGCACTCAACTCAACTATGCCAACCACTATTCTTTAGTTAACAACACACTCTCTCTCTCTCTCTTTCTCTCTCAGATATGCTGGTTTTCTCTCGCAGCGAGAAAACTTAATTGTTTTGGCCTTTTTGGTTGGCTAACTTTGGCTGTGCGCAAGAGCATTTTCTCTGATTTTGACTCTTCTGGCAGTTTCGTTATGTTTCGGGGAAAACTGGTTGCCTGCCATAATGGCAGCAAGTTATACACTCGCACACACACACACACTCACACTGAGAGTGTTGCTAACTTGCTGGCCGTTTCAGTTTTTCAATTAGGCCCGCGCGCAGGTTTTAACTCGGCATTTAATTCATCTTGGCCTGGCCTGAGAAACGCTTTGGGTGTCGTATCATCAATTCGTTTAATTTGACAGGCGCAAACCTAAACATGTCAAAACAACAACAGCAACAACAACAACAACAGGAACAGCAACAGCAACAGCAATAAGACAACATGCGGTTAGTCGCCGCTTGTGGACCCGACTCTCGGCTCTCAGGCTCGAACTCCTCTCGACCACGGTTTCGTGGCCGGTTTCGACAATGTTGCCGCTGCTTCCCATTTTTTTTTTTTGTTTTGTGTTTCTGTCTTTCTGTCTTTTTTTCTTCGTTGTTTTCTGTTACCACACGCTCGCACTCCAGAAATAAACGAGCTGTTCGAACTGAGGAGGCTGGGAGGGGAACTGGGGGGAGCTGGGGATGCGGTTAACTGCAGCTTGGCTAATTTGACTGGGCTGCAAAATTTGCCAACGCCTGTCAGCTTAGCGGCCGTTGTAAGTTGGGAAACATGTGAAATTACGCTTGTTAGTGTCACTTCTGGCTAACCGGCCAGCCCATTGCCATTGGCATTTGACATGCAACAAAAGTCGGATATATATACATATATACATATGTCGTTGCTTACCTGATTTAACGGAACAGTAAATGTGCCGGCGACTGACATAGGACACCCAATCGAAGCCAGCCTCTACGGCCAGGCGCGCCAGCATGCCGTATTTGGATTGATCGCGATCGGAGGTGGCAATGGTGACCGCACGTCCCTCATAGTGCAGCGATTCCTGGCCATGCTGATGGTCCTCGTCCCAGCTCTCGGTGACCAGCAGGCGAACGCCGGGCCATTCGTTCATCACGGAGTAGGCCAACATGTTCAGTTTCTCCTTGCAGCGCTGCGGGCAACATAAATAAAAAGAAAATCAATTAAACAATGAAGATGGTTAATAAGGCGGCCACTTTAACAGCTGCTGTAAGTTATACAAAAAAAAAAAAGAAAAGAAAAAAAACGAAAACTATACAACAACAAAAAATACGCCATATTTAACACACACGCACACGCTAAAAAGAGAGCGTTAGTGAGCGAGCGAGAGCACAGCAACAGCTGTGTGTGTGTGTGTGTTGCTCTCGCGATGGAGAGGCGTGGTATTTAGGCATTCATTTCATGGGCTGCCCAAAAGGGCCAGCGTTCATTTTCAGTTTTCAGTTTTTCTTGCTCATTTTTTTGGTTTTTGGTTTTTTTGGGAGGCCAAACGAATAACTTAAGCAAC
Source organism: Drosophila micromelanica (assembly GCA_004143825.1). Taxonomy (NCBI): domain Eukaryota; kingdom Metazoa; phylum Arthropoda; class Insecta; order Diptera; family Drosophilidae; genus Drosophila; species Drosophila micromelanica. The sequence continues at coordinate 56,271 of SCDY01000829.1, read as the reverse complement.
GAACTTGGCCCTGTTGCCTGTTGTCGTTTTGGCCGCATCCTTTGAACCTGTTGCGACTCAACCTCAACAAATACATGAGTCTGACTATTTTGCTGTTGTGCATCTTGTTTGTCTTTTCCTTTTTGTGTATGTTTGTCGTTTGGCCATAGCAAAGGTAAAAATAAAGGCAAAGGCAAAGGCTTAGTTTTCATTATTTGCCCATGCACAGTTCAAACACTGACCCAGAGCCCTGACCCTCGTACGTATAAGTAAATATCAAAGATTACAATTGTCTGACCTTTTTTTTTCGTTTCCTCCATCTGAAGGTTGCCTTACACTTGTCTTGTTTGCCAATGAGGCTTACTAAGCTGCATCTACATATGCAGTATATATATTCAAAAATGTAAAATATTTATTTTTTTTTAAATATATTTGTCGGCGCTTTTTGTAATTTTTCTCTGTTTTTTTCTACTTTTAACGCTTGTATATAAAGAAGAAAAAATAAAAAAGGATTCAGCGGCAATACAAATATTGAAATTTCATAAACCAACAACCAAATTGAGTGCCCAAAAAGAGAGAGAGAAAAGAAAAAAAAACTTTTGTCATTGCTGTGCGCAATCGCCAGCCACAAAATCAATTATCAACGGCCTCGGGATCTAAATCGAGGCAGGCAGACAGGCAGCAGGATGTGTGTGTGTGTTGGCTTGGCTCATTGTGTGCAAACATTTGGCACGCAGTTCTAGCTGGCGTAAAATCAATTTTCAAGATCCTTTTTAACAAGCCACAAAATCAGCTTGCCCCAGACTGTGTTTTGGGACTTTGTTTTGATTTTGGGTGCGCCGCATTGTTTGTTGCCTATTGATGCTGCTGTAAGTTGTCGCTGTTATTGTTGTTGCTGTTTGTTTGTTGTTTGGCAATGCCAAGCAAATCGGTTTTTAATTTGTCACACCACAGTTTCTCACTGCTGGCTGTGGCGAATTGGACAGCAGGACAAACAAAACGTTAAGTTTGACACATTCCAGGAAAAGTTCAATGCTATTTGCATATAAGGGCACTCAGAGACAAAACAAAAATATTTTAAAATTGTAAAAAATAATATTTTAGGTATGCAGTATTAATCATTGATTATACTGATCAATAATGTTCGGATTCAAGAAGAAATCCATGCAATGTGAATTTCATTTGTTGGCATATATTTATCTGAGTGTATGTTAGCCTGCATCTAGATACATAAATACATTTTGTTTTCTGTGGCTCTTGAACAACTTTGCTTTATTAAAAGGCTTAACCAGTCGAGTGCTCAACTGTTGTCCCTGCTGCTGCTGCTGCTGCTGCTGCTGCTGCTGCTGTTGTTGCTAATGAGCACAAAAGCGTAACGCCAAACAGCAAATAAAAGCACAGCAACAACAACAACAACAACAGTGTGGTCTTTGTTTTAAGCATGCCAACGATGTTTACCCGAGATGCTAATGCATTGGGCTCTCGTTGCTTGATCGAACCGAACCGGGTCCGATCGATGCACAAACAAAGCCCCAGTCCGAGTGCCAACAAGAAAATGCCGACGGGTGCGTAAAGTAAACATTTAAAAGTAGTCGGCGTCGGCGTCGGCGGCCCAAAAAGATGGCTAAATAATGTGTTTGTATTGTAAGTGGCCTGGCTGTTAGACAACAACATCAGCCCATCCTAGCAACAACGGCAAGTGTAAATAAGTGCCAGTTGCCGTTGCCGTTGCCGTTGCCGTTGCATGCCACGGCATGCATCTACTTATAAGCAATGTGTGTGCACTTATGGCCTGGCCAAAATGCCAAGAAAAGCTGCTGCATTAATTAGACATTAAACAAGGTGTGAACTTTGGCAGCTACGGCCACGCCCCAAACTAAAGCGATTTGTTTACACTTTGCTTGCATTTGATATTCGTTTCTTTTCTTTTTTTTTTTGGTTATTCAGCTGGTTGCCTTTTATTATTTTTTAGCTTGGCTCAAGCTTGGCCTAGGGTACGTTAGGGTCCACTGATGCGTTTTTAATTGCCGCCGAGCTGCAGCTTTTATTGATTTAAATCGTCTGCCAGCTGCCAATTTGATGCGCTTAATGGCACGCATTTAGGCGCCAAGCCAAATTGCCAGCAACCATGGCTGGCTCCATTATTGGGCGCTGCTCATCATCATTAGACCGAGTCAGGAGTCGAGTCCGTATGTAAAATGCCATTAAAGCGTCCAATTTGGGCTTTGTTTGTTCTCTTTTTGCAATGCAGTTGCAGTTGCAGTTCCCGTGGTCTCCGATTACAATGGCTAACGATTAGGAAACGACACAATTTAACGACATAATTCAAGAGCGCATCAGGTTACGAGCCAAGAAATCACAGCCCCCGAAGAGTCACCCCTTTTTTGTCAGTGCACACGTGACAGTGTGGCCGTGTGATGTAAGCAGATATCCCATATCCTCTCTTGCGATTGTGATCGGTGGAAGCGAAAACTTACAACTGAGGAAGCGCCTCGGCCCGCACAGGATATGACCTGATATCGTAGCAGGCACAACGACACCCACTCGTGTTTATGTGTCAACAGCAGCAGTGGAAGCGGCAGCAGCAACGGGCACTTGAGCCTTGTGCGCCTTAGCCTGGCTGTGGCACTTAGGGGCAATTTAAGTTGCTTTTGTCAAATCAATCAGCGCCCAGTGCGCGCGTGTGTGGCCCACTCGAGTTAACAGATTTCCTCACTTAATTATGCGAAAACGCAGCCAGAGCTTCTGATTGATTCAAGTGCATTCAATTGCGTTGCCCGCCATTGGCCATGTCAAGATCAATGTGCCACCAATGGCCCAGACGAACCGACGACAATGTGACTATAAAATTCTACTTTCGGTTAAAAGCCTTCACTCATTTGTTTATTTGTGTTGCAAATCTATTCACAGCTCGGCTTTTTTTTTGTGTATTTTTCCATTAGAAAATGAAAATTTTTTTTTTGTTTATCAGGCAGTCGTCGCTGCCTTTGATTGTTTATGCTGTGTGCAGCGCAATTTTCGCTCTTTTCCTCTCAGTTTATTTTTTAATTAAGCTCATGACAAACTCAATCAGAATTCAATTCAATTCTTGCCTTAGTCATTTGTTTACAGCTTTGTTTGAGAATTCTCACTCGGCCAGTGGCCGAGAGTGTCGCCTGTTTGTTAGTGTTATTGTTTCAATATAAATCGATGCTCATTAAAATATACAGGGCACCCTGTCAGACTGTCACACTGTCAGACTGTCAGCCTGGCTGCCTTTTTGGCATTGGCTTATTGGATTAATGCCAGCGCTTCTGTTGCCCCCTTTTTTTCAGCGATTCTTGTTGCTGTTGGCTGTCTGAGCTGCCTGCTTAAGATTGCATCTTGTCCGGCGGTATCGTGCCACCAAAGTTTCAATACACTCACTTACAGGGTATTAAAGTTGTGGCATTAATTTTGACATATTTTTTATATTTTTGTTATAATTTCTGGCTAAACATATCAAATCACATAGTTAAGTATGATTATATTATTTTGATTTAGCATGAAAAAAAGCAGGAGACTTAATCGGAAGCCTTTGAAAGGGTATTTAGTCTTCGACCACCGAATTATTTTTCTTCTTTCTTGCTTTGGTTTGCCTGCAGTTTTATATGATTTGTTTGCTTTGGCAAAAGCTTATGACTTTTATTATTAATTATGCTTAATTTTATTTTCGTTGTTCGATAAGCAAGATCAGCTAATGGATACACGTGCAATATACAATGCTAGAGAATGCAATAGATTTATTATTTCTACAAATATCCGTCAACGTCAATTTCTACACTAAATAGTCAACTAATCAGCTGACAATTAGCTAGTCACATGGTCAGTCAGTCAGTCAGTCAGTTAGTCAGTTAGTCAGTTTTCATTGCGCCGGCTAACGCTCATAAATCGGATGTCAAATAAATGTCCATAAAAAGGCGTCATTTTATTGTTATTAATTAAACGCTATTAATTTGCAGAAATCGTAAATTAAATCTCTCCCTCGACTGCTGTCTCGCTTCCACATTTAATGTCCCCCCGCGCACACACACACTCACAAAGTGATTTGGACAGGTAAGTCGGACAGACAGCCAGCAGGCAGCATCCCGGTCCCGAGTACGGGGCCTGGGTCCGGCGCAACTTAAATGATAAGCGCCATAATCCCTGATGTGTGATTAACTTTGATGATGAGTTATGAGCCGCACATTGGCACTGATGTGATGCCGTGTTGCCGTCTGTCCCCCGCACACCGCAGCCCAACCTGATCCCTAACCCTAACCCGATCCTACCCCAAGACTGAGAGCCAGATGACTTGCAGGAATCTCGGCCCGAGGAGAGCCGCAGCATGTGAAATGTGAGTCAGTCGCGTCGCCGTAATGTGATAGCCGCGACGCGATGCGATCCCAATTCCAATCCCCAGTACCCCCAATAAACGCGATCGCGATCGCGATCCCGATCCTGATCGCCTTCCACATCGTGCAGTTCATAAAACTTGTATGCAAATAAAGAAGAAGAAAGGCATTTTGGGGCCACAAATCCTTGAGGTTTGCGCTTGAGTGCGCTCGTAAAAGTATCAAATTGATTAATAATAATATAAAAGCTCGAAAAGCCAAACAAATAAACTATAAAGACAAACTCCAAATGGCAAATGGTATTCTCATGTGTGTGTGCGTGTGTGTGTGTGCGTTTTGGGGTTTCGGCAACGATTTGTCCACTTTGCTTGACTGATGTTTGTTTGATATGTTTGATTACTTTGTAGCCTCAAAATATTCCCACGAATTTATGCCAAATATTTTGCTTATCGCAACATTTGACGTGATTTGATTTGAGATGCAAAAAAAAAAATATAAATAAAATAACAAAAAAAAACAAACTTCAAACTGAAACTGAAACTCTGACATCATCTAGCAGCCTTTGTCATAATAGGATCAATTTTTGAGTCATAATGAATGTCAGTGCTCTATTAATAAAGCCTTCAGCTGTGGGTTATCTTTTTGATTTAAGACTGATGCTTGATGCTGTTCGCTGCAGAGCACCAGATCAGCTCTGGACCTGGGCTGCTGCTGCTGCTGCATGCATGTCAATAATCATATCAGATTACCATTGGCTTTGCCCCATTGTTGCTACAATTTATGAAATTTTAGAAGTTATGCTGCGGCTTTTTGACGCATTCTTTGTCTGGCTGCGGTTTCTGGCTGCCACTTACGATTCAGGGCGCAACTTTGTCTAATCTTGAGGCATGCCAAGAGGCAGAAAGAGGGGCGGAGGCACATGCTCAGAGAGAAGCGGGCTGCAATTACTTGGCAAGCGAACGCAGGTGAGCAGCCAACAACAATGACTGTCATAAGCTATTCAATTTTATGATGCTGCTGCTGCTGCAGTTGCAGTTGCTGCTGCTAATGCTGTTGTCGCTGTTTTTGTGCCCGTTTTATTTTTAGCACTTTACGCCAATATCCACTAATTTGTTTATGTAAACTGCTGCAGTCGCCCAAGCGAAGTGAAAATACAAATTTAGCCGCCTTTTTTGGCGCTTTAATAGCCAAAACGAATCGCTTACCAACAGACTCACGCACAGCAGTTCCCGGTTCCCAGTTGCACATAAAATGCAATTTAGTTGCGCAGCTGGTTCAGGGGCACTGTGTCACCGTGCCACATTGCCACAGTGCTGTGCCACCGACTCGAAAGTGAGTGCCTCAATGTCACAACGGTAGCTGGGCAAACAGTTAGTTGTAAATATTTGTGACAATAACAGCGGTCGTTTTATGTGCAGCTCGTCCTTGATCCTTGCATTAGCCTTGAAGCTTCACTGTCCTTGACTGAGTGCAATTTGCTGCTGTGTGTTAACTGTCACTTGCAGCAAGTTCTTGCAACACTTGAATTGCCTTACAAATTCAAGGTCTCATTGCAATTTGAACGAATCGATTTTTGAAAATGCCTGCAAGGCGCGTGTCAGCCATAAAATGCAGTTGAAAAACGGAGAAAAAAAGCCATAAAACTTTATTCTGCCAACTGGCAACTGTTTTAACGGTTGCGGCGTTTCTTATGCTCAATATTGAAGTGATATATAATACCTCGGAACAGGCCTATTAATTGATAATAATTATGATCCAAGTGCACAGCTAAAAATATCAAATGTTCTCCAGTAAGATACACAGCTCGTAAACATTATGGGGGCCATATACGCACCCACATACAATCTACAGTTAGCTATAAATTATTACACAAATAATTGACTAATACACAATCCAAAATAAATGCAAGTCAACGTCTTATCGATACGAAAATTGATTGGTGATTGTAAACGCTGGCAAACAATTTTTACCAGATATTAAAATCGCCTATCTAAGATTAAATTATAAGTTTACATTCTGGATTTTCCCTAATTTTTAAAAGTGATTTGGTAACCAACTTTATTTTTTAAAAAATTTTTTAAATTCAAATATTTTTAAACCATTTTTTAAATTAAAATATTTTTAATATTTTTACATTTCTTTAACATTTTAATGTTATTCGACTCAAGCAAGTTTGTATCCATAATTTTTCTATTACTATTAACTATTATTTTTTTTTAATAACTCCCACAAAAATGCATACATTTGCAATAAATCATTATAACGAATGTTTTCTTGGATTAAGTCAAAAATTAAAAATTAATTTTTGTTTTTTTTTTATAGAAATAAGAATTGGTGGCGAAATAGAATTCTACCTTAAACCGAAACGATCACTGCACTTGAATTCTCTAAAATATATTTATAACTAATGAGTTTTCAGCACATGTATTTTGTATTTAATTTAATAAGCGTCTGTCTGGAGTTGGGTAAATATTTAAAAATTCGGAATTTTCAGGTGATTCTAACATTTGTGCATTGAAATGCCAAATTGAAGTTTTGCTGCTGTCGCCTTAATTAAACACTTGTTTAGCTGTGTCGCACTTTCAGATACCTGTTACTCATAAGTTGCCACCATGTTGGGCCGATAAGTGTCGCATGCTTTTTGCCACTTTCGCTGCGATCCGTGATAAGATAAACTGGCCGCTGCCGTTGTTATAACCGATACAAGTATTGGCTTTGGCTTACGACACATTTGTGTCAAAGATACACGCTTCTTTGCAAATATGAACACACACACATATGTGTGTGCACGTGTGTGTAGCTACTTGGCTGCACTCGGCCCTCGCCGGGGCTGTGTTATCAACGGCAAAGCGATAAGGGAAAAAATGCTCGCGTGCCGCTGTCGCTGCCGAAAGAGGGGCGCGGACAGAGGGCTGGGCTACAAGGTGTGGCGTCATGTAAACATATTGAACATTGCTCATTTGACTCTATTTGTTGTTTATGGTAAAATCAAAAGCGTTATGAGACCGTGTGTGTGTGTGTGTGCAAATGTGTGTATGCACGTACATATTTATCAAAAGGTTGTTGAACGTGGTTGCCAACACAAACAGGCTTCGGAGCTTATTGTATTTGTATTTGTTTATGATGTATTTATCACCTAATTTGTTTAGTGCAAATTAAGACAACGACAAGTGTCGGGCTTCCTGTTTTCCACAGAAATTGCAATTGCCGATAAGCCGCATAATTAATATAAAATAATAATAGCCGCAATTTTATAAATGTTGCCCTCAATTTATGGCACGCACTTGACTTGAAGGCAAACCCAAAATAGCAGACCACCCATAAAAGTGAGGAATGTGCAACCACTTTACACGCATACACTATCAATAACATTCGGATCGGTAATCGCTGCACACGGCTCTGATAATTGTCAGATGGAGATTGCCGTTAACACGCATAATTTGTCAATTCAATTGAAATTGATTTATAGCCAAGTAAATATTGATTATTGGGAACTTACCTTGGACATTAGGCGATCGGCACCGGTACCTTCCTCGTCTTTGAACAGTATATCCCTATTGTAGTTTGGTACTAGATCCTTGAATTTGGGTGAATCGCGCCTGATGATGCCCTCGGTCGGACCGGAGGCGCCGCTCACATATTCGGATAAATTTGGCACGGTTTGCTTCAACACCAGCGGATACAGATTGCGCTCCCGGCGACGTCCGAGGCCCCGGCCAGGACCGCAGCTATGCGCGTGCCGAAAGTTCAGCGCCAGCAGCAGCAGCAACAGCAGCGCCATAAAGCAGCTGCCACGCGGCGTATGCGCAATGTGGCGCAACTTACGAGGATCGGCCGTTGACTTGTTGCCAACTCCAAGCGACGCCTGGCCCGGGTCTTGATTGGCATCTGTGCTGTGGCGTTTGGCATCCAGGGACAGGCAGGTGGCACTGGCGCAGGCCCAGAGCGCTGAAACCTCTTGGTTATCCATGCTGTGTGATATTACTTATATGTTGCTTGCAATTTATGTGAAATTTGCAGTTTGTTTATTTTTTATATATATATATTGATATATATATAAATTTTATTTTTTGGTTGTTTAGCACTTCACTGATTATCACTGATTGACATTCAAGGAGTTGCGTTGCGAAGCGATCGCAGTCGATCGAGCGACTAACGGCTCAGCAGCTTAGCTTAGTTAGTTATTTATTAAATATGTTTATGATCACAAATAAATCATTTTAGAGCACCGTTTCCGAATTGTGAAATTACTTGGAAGTGATTTCTCAACAATATTGCAACTCGATATAAATTTGAATTATTATTGAATTTGTAGTTTCCAATATTCAATTTGTAACTGCGGCGTTTGTCAAATTGAGCAACGTTCTCTTGCAACAACGGAGAACGACAACCGCTGCGCTCGCACTGTGATTGACAAATGACATATCCGAGCGCACGAAGTCTGCGGCCGAGCCGAGTACCGAGTACACCAAGTACCGAGGGTGCTTTTGCAGAACCCTAGGCATCGCAGTCGCAGTCGCAGTTGGCGTCGCAGCCAGCGCTGATACACGCACACTCACACACACGCACACACACTTAGCTGGCGTTCACTCGTCGCTGTGACTGTGTGCGTCTGCCGCTCATTGGACCTCAGGCCCGATGATCGTTCGGTGTTCATTTTTATGCTGGCTCGCTGCACAGGCAGTGCGAGCGAGATAACTAGCTGATCGCACACACACAGAGGTTGGTCTTATGTACATATGCTATGGGCAACAGATGTTGGAAGAAGGTTCATTATGGCCATGTCTCTGGCCAGCTATCAAAGAGTGTATGAGCGTGCGAGTGTGTGTGTGTGTTGCCAATTGGATGTGCCTGTGTGAGTGTTGCTGCTGCCGCTGCTGCTGCAATTTCTCTTAACACTTGCACTATTGACTCGAAATCGACTCTTGCGGCTTGTTAACTGCCGCTTGCCGCCTGCCTGCTTTTTCTCATGCCTTCTGCTTCTGTGGCCGTTTTTGCTTTGCTTTTTTTGCGCATTGTTCACCTTTTGCCTTTCTTCATTTTTGGCTTCGCTTTATTGCTTGTAAATTAATAATGTTCCGGTTTTTTGTGTATTGTGCGCTTCAGATGTGCTCGCCTTCGCCTGCTGCTGCTTCTTCTTGTACACACATATACTCAAGTATATATATATATGTGTGTACACACAGATATACTTAGTTTCAGTTGCCGCTGCCGCCGACGCTGCTCACTTTGTCATTACCCCATTTTGCTGCTTGTACCAGACCCTGCCCTGTTTCAGAACCCCCTCTTCCTATGGCCTTTGCCTCAATTTGAACGAGCAGCAACTTCCGTTGGTTTTGAGAATAAGGTGGAAAGATCTGGGCTATTGAGCTTTTGCCCAGACATTTCGAGTATTTTCCAAAACAAGCTATTTTCTTGCACTATCAATAAATCACTTAACATAAACCTATACTTAATTCATCTGGTAATAGTATTACAATATAATAATCTAATTTTTAATCTTCAATCGTTTGCCAATATTAACAGAATTAAAATATTATTATAGTGCCAGATGTTCTTGTTGAGTGAGTCAGTAGAATTAACTTGACTTAACTACACTTAGTTTGTATTTCTCTGCGCAATAACTAGATTAGATACGTGATATGGCCACAGGATGTTTAAAATTATGGTATTTACTTTAGGTATTTTTATATTTCCTGTCTAATTCACTTGCTAAATAGCTTGATACTTGCCAAAGCGTCAAGTTCCGTTGAGTAGCCCCCGATAGCAATCATAACAATGTTTTCACGTTAGGTTAAAATAATCACACGATATCGCATAAGGTAAATAACAAATTGCAATGTTTAATCGCGTACAGCCAACTAAAGCAAAAAAAAAATAATAATAATAATAAAATTAAAAACAATTTTCAATTCGAAAAATTGGATTTTCCGTAACTAAGCTAGGAGTGTGCACAACAAATTGTCAACAGTGGTCTATGACCATAAATATATACATCAGTTTTTTGTACACTAAAAAATACGAAAATAAATAAAAATAAAATTAGATTTAACAAGAGAGAAATATTTTAATACATTTGTACTATTATAGTATTTTTAGTATTATATATTTATAAATATATTTCTATATTATGAAATTAAAAATGTTGTAATAACTATTTTAAGCATTGCTGGCGTTCGGTTCACGTTTCAAACCAACTCCTCGCTTTCAAATCTTCAATGGTAAAGTTCGCGAAACTGGTTTCCACATCATTTAAACCTTGGCCGCATTATTTTATAATAATTCGAAAACATTATTTTAAATTAAATGAACGAAAAGTCTTCGAGAACAACATATTACGAATGCTTTTCTCGGTCAGAGTTTTTTCCGAGTGTACATATTGAGTCTCAAGTGAATCTTTAGCTATTGTTGCCTTTGTACTCGTTTATTTGCTTAGCTATTTTGTTTTTTACCAGAATTTTCGCGCTCGGCTGATGCTTTGAGTCGCTAAAGCACAAAGCCAGCTGCCCCAACACCTTGCGTGTGAGTGTCTCACCCCCGCCTGGTCAGCAAGGTGATCCCCCGGCACTCGGAAAGCGCGAACACGCTTGCGCTGTTTGCCTAAAAAATTGACACTCGGTATGCGATCAGCGTGCGCTTTTAACTGAAATCATACACACACACAGAGCTATTTTATATATATATATATTGTGGCGCTAAAAGCTTGATATATGCCATAAAGTGCACCTGCAGCAGCAGCAGCAGCAGCTACAATGTAACGGTTTCTAATCAGCCAATTCAGCTGCTTAACAATAATAAGCCATGTGTGTGTGTGTGTGTGTGTGTGTATGCCAAGCGCGCATAATGCAAATGCAAAGCGTAGCATAATTTCAATGAGAAGAATAAAGCAGAATTCAATAGTTGGCGGCAAAGATATAAGCAAAAGCAAAACGCCATCAACAAAATACACGGAACCAAATTAAAGATGAAGAAGCTGAGCCAGCGGCTGTGGCAGAGACTGAGGCAGAGGCAGGGGCAGGGGCAGGGGCAAGGGCGGAGGCAGCATCAGTGCCGCTCTCCAGCCCAAAGAAGCTGAGCCAGCAGCAGCCAACAGAGGCCAGTGGAGCGTTTATTTCTACATACTTACATACCTCGAATACGAATCTCCCTCTCTCTCATGAAGTTCTCTACATGTGTGTGTGTGTGTGTGTGTGTGTGTGTGTGTTGTCTATGTGCCTGCCACATAAATTTCTTGAATGTCTGTATGCGGCGGCTCATTATGTGCGCTGGTGTGAGTGCCTCGTTGATGGGGTGTGCATGTGCATGTGCATGTGTGTGTGTGTGTGTGTGTGTGTGTAGTGGGGCGGAGCTGCTTAAGGCGCTCATTTGTGAATGAACACGCCGTGAACCGCAGTCGCTGAGACCCAGAGACGGCAACGATCGCTGGCTCGCTGGATGCCAAAAACTTAATGAGCATGAATAAATGGCAGCAACCAAGTTTTTCGAGACGGTGTCTGAGCCAAGTATCTGAGATGAACACCGAGATGGTGGCTAAGCGCAGTTAATAATGTTGATCACTGCGGAGATCGCGTTTTTGCCATCGTTAATACTTAGTTAACAACAAATTGTAGTGAGAGAGAGAGAGAGAGAGGGGGAGAGATAAAAAGCCAGAGATTAGTTTGTAATTAGATTTGGGCATAGATTTATGTTAATATTAATGGATAGCTTTTAATCAGTCGCAATGCCCCCCCCCCCCCCCCCCCCCCCCCCCCCCCCCCCCCCCCCCCCCCCCCCCCTCTCTCTGTTGGCGGTAAACATCCAAGCTGTTGCAGGCCAAGATGCTGCGACTAAATTCCAATAGAAAACCGGAAATGCTTAGGCCGTCGTTGTGCATTGTTGCGATTGGAAAAGAGGTTGAGACAGCGCCAGTGCCAGAGCCAGAGCCAGAGCCAGAGCCAGATACAGATACAGCCGCCAAGGTATGAAACGCCATTTTCTGCTGCCTCTTCGGCTGCTGTTGCGGCTGCTGCGGCTGCTGCGTTCGTATCCAACGGCGTCGTCTGCTTTTAATTTCTTTTAATGGAAGTTGTTAACATGGCTGCTGGCTGCCTCTCCCTTCGCTTGCGCGCTGCACAGCTTCCCATGCCCTTACCTATATCCATTCCCACCAACGCGATGGCATTGGCTTACTCACTGCCTGGCTGGCTGGTTTGGGCCATGGTTTCTGATTTGCTCTTTTTTTTTTGTTGTTTTCGGCATTTCGATCATAAAACTTCGATATGAAACTTGTATTTTTGATGCCCATTGAAAGTGCAGGGCAACATGATTATGAGAAAAAAACATCTTGCCCGAGACCCGAGAAAAGGTGCTTAGGTTTATATACAAGCACTAAAAAATTATACCTCTTACCAACGAGCGTTGCCACAGTCCCATTGTAAATCTGTTTTTCATTTGACTTATTTGCAATAAATTCGTAACAGGTTCTCTATTATTTTATTTGATATTCTTTTCTTTTTTTCAATTACCTTCGCTTGCCTAGAGCAACTGTTTTTTATTGTGCATAACTATAACTGATTTATGAATAGTAGAAATTACCTATTTAGATCAACATAGAATAATTACAACAAAATTTAAGAATTTACGTTTTGTAATTTTCATTAAATATTTTGTTTTTAATATTCGCATTATAAAAAACATGTAAAATTTATTTTCTTAAATCTGTAATCATAGCAAAAAACTATTTGTGTATATGAATTGCAAGCCACAACAATTTGTAGTTAAAAATAATTAATTTGAATCTGATGTAACTGTGTAATTTTCATTTAGTAATTACTATTTCTATTCATCGTAAAAATCGTCTGGGAATATATTTATCTTTTATGATGGGTAATTTTTAATAATCAACACATAGAAAGATATTTTCATTTTTTATATTTTGGCTTGAATACATATTTTTTACGAGCAGTTTAGTAATGAAATTTTTTGCAAAATCAATTAAATAGATTTGAGATCAGATAAATGCTTAATATGTAATATTTCTTAATATATAATATTTTGTGAATGGATCTGCTGTTGGGATTTGCATACCCGTCATTGCGAGTACATTGTATTTTATATAGTTTTTGGGGTGCACAAGTTTGTTGCCAAAGTCTTTTGTTTCGACTTCGCATCTGTGCATGAATTGACGTGTCACATAATTAACTGCTAATGGCCGTAACGCGTTCCGGTTTCTCACGAAGCGGGCAATGCCCATAATCAAATATCTAATAGATACTAAATAATATTTATAGTGTTAATGGTCAGTAAATTCAATTTAGACGCACGTGCGACTAAACAGCTAACTGGATATTGGAATTGTCCACAGGTTAAACTAAGGGCATCAACAAAAAAAAAAAACCAACAACAACTAGAGAAACAAATACCGAATTCGTACCAGTTCCGAGAAGCTGCCACTCAATCATGCTGCGACTGCTGTTGTGACTGTTGCCGCTGTCTGTGATCGGTGACTGGCAACTGGCAACTGGTAACTGGTAACTGGCTGAAATCCGTAGCGGCGTCATAGCGTGCGACAAATGCCACTAACGGTTTAAGGTCTCTAATGGATGTTGACATTTACGGCTACCAAGGAGGAGGAGGAGGCTGTTTAATTCACATAAATCTGAGTAAAATGCCATTGGGGAATTGTCTCACACACAGATAGAAATTAGGCAAATGGCTGCGACCACAGCTTTCCAAGGAATTTCGCTACCAGAAGGCGAAGACAACAAAGCCGCCACTGAATGGCCCATGGCCATGGCCAAGGAGTTGCCGCCGAAGGGGCAGGCGATCGAACGGCAGGGGCCGTGGGCATGTAACACACCAAACATAAACATTTACAAAAAGGGTCGCAGACAGAGTCCCACAACGCAGACCGGGCCATCCGGCATCCTCAGTATCTGTGTGTGTGTGTGTGTACAAACATTTGTCAACTGTGCGCCTTTTGATCCTGCCCGGCAAAGAGAGCCAAGAAAGAGAGACAGAGAGAGCATCAAAAAGTCGTAAGCAGCATAGTTATCATTATACTCTTGGCCCATTGTGCTATCAGCTGGCAGCGATCGATGCGGTTAAACAGCAGCCGAGCACCGGTGAGTAGATAGAGAAAAACACGGAGAGAGAGAGAGATGTAAAAAGACGAGAGTAGATAGCGAGCAGGCCTCATGTGGCGCATATTTGGCAAACAGCTTGCCTTAACAGACCACAAAAATGCACCGACATTTGCCGTCTGGCCTAAAAACGCCCACACAGCGCCACGTACTGCGTCGAGGTAGCTATAATGAAAGGTTACACTTCAAAATTTGTATTATAGAGAAGCTGAAATTCATGTGAAAAAAATGTGTAATTTAGAATCTAGAATTGATACTGAATGAATTTATTTTGATTTAATGCAAAGTATTTATGTTGAATTAGAGTAAAACATTTCCAATTGATATAAAACAAGATTTTTTTGTATACAGTTTATGTTTGTTTCAAATTTCTATTATTATATTATATTAGCAGATATATATATAATAATATATAATAAAGGAAACAAGCCGCAAGTCTTTAAAATTTTAATAGCGATAAATATGTCAGCTTTTATTAATAAGCATAGTTATAGTAGCGACGCCAATACTTAAATGATATCGGCTGTTAGCAATATATATTTTAAGCCTATATATTACAATCTAAGTAGTTTGATTTTAGGAATTATTAAAGTGACCTATCAGTCTGATAAAACTTTCGACTACTTTGTAAGAGGATTGTGCAACAAGTTGTTCACATGTTTTAAGAGTAAATTTATAATTTGTATATTTTCACACCTGTTACATTTTGCAAGTCATAAGCTGGTAGCAAATAAAAATAAAAATATAAACAAATTATTATATTACCGAACTTTTTTTTTTGCATTCTATAAATAAATCCAGGTTTGACTCAACTAAATGTGATATAGTCAAAATATTAGCACTTCATTTAGCTTAGCGACACATTCTCGTTCATACATTGTTAACTTGAAAATTTGTGATTGTTAATACCTGACATGAGTTATTTTTTAACTTCAATCGTATTATATTTTACAGTTACGAAAGCTTTTCAAATAATTGTATACCCTATGCATCAAGGGATAAAAAAAGTCAGGTGAAGCCAAGTGGCAGCACTTACTTAAAATATTAAACAACGATGGGCCTCGGTTGCCCTTTCAAGCATCTCTCTCTCTCTCTCGTTTTTCATCTTCAGCTCCTCCTCTGTGGATGCGCTCTCAAGTGGTGACGGCGACCGATGGCAAACATGCGAGTATTTAAATGTGTATCATGGCGTGCCGAGCGGCGGCCAAGTGAAGCGCATGCGTTGATGGACTTGAATTATATGCGACTTAAGCTTCGCGCTGCTGCATCCAACATCGGCATCGGCATCGGCATCGGCAACGGCAACGGCATCCTCGGCAGCCAGTGCCATAAAAATTAAAAGTCATTATGGCCTGGAAAAGCATTTAAGCCGCGGCGGTGTGGAGACCGTGGCACATTCCCACAATCGCAGGCCGGTCGACATCGACGTCGACGTCGACTCGAGTGTCGCTGGGCTGTCAGAAAGTGCCATGAGACGGCAGCCACATGCGTCCTCTTGGAGTGGGTTAATATTTGTTTGCATTATCATTTTGAATTGACAGCAAAGTGGCGCTTGTTGCTGTTGTTTTTGTTGTTGTTGCTGTTGTTGTCTACTCAGCGGGCGGGCAGGGCTGTTAGCCGGGGCTCAAGTTGTTTGTTGTCTGCGCGCCGATTATGGAAAGTTGATGACCGGCAACGTCACAGCCTCCACAGCAGCTTCCTCCAGCCAGCTCCTCCCCCAGCTCTACTCCTGACCGCACCTACATCGAGTCCTGCACTCACCGGCTTGGACTTAGAAAAAATTAAATATTTCTGCAAGTTTGCCAAGTTTTTAATTTCAAAATGCTATTGCGTTGTCGCTTTTGTTGTTTTTAGTTATGTGCCGCTCGTGGCGCGCTAGCCACAAAAACCGCAAACGAAATGCTGACCCGATCCACGCCAGGAAGGCGGGGCACGGGCGACCACACTTCGTTAAGTTGAGGCCAAAGTCAACGTCAACGTCAACGCCTGTGCCAGTTAAATAGATTTTTTTTGTGATGCTTTTTTTTTGGGTTTCTTTCGCTCTTGTCTTTCGCTTTGATCTGCGATGCTTCTGGCAAGGGCCCCGAGGCGGCTGCTGCAGCGTGGAGCAAATTGAAAATTGATTTCGCCTTACCCGGGCGGCAGGCAGCAGTCGAAAACCACGTTAAGACAAAGTTAGCACGCCAGGTTCGTTGCCTAAGTCTTTCGTTTCGATGACTCAAAATGCGCGCCATGAAATTCCCACATAAATTGCGCACATTGTCAAATTAAAAATGCCTAATGAGCTGTTGCTCGCCAGCTCGCCAGCCCGCCAGTCAAGCAGACAGCAATGCAAAAGAGCAGAAAAATGCATTAGAAGCAGGCAGCACAGATTTCAGTTCTTGGCTTATAATACATAACGTATCCCCATTGCCGGCACACAGGCAGCATCCAAGTCAACGGCGGCGGCAAAACGTATCGTGTTACAAATCACGTCGGGATGTGCGGGCGGGCGGGAGATTGGCCGTTCTTTCGTGCGGTCTGCCAGTCGGACGAGCGTACCAACAACAAAACAAGTTTCGAGTGGAAATGCGTGTAGCGTGCAGCGTGCGAAACACGGCAGAACATGAACATGGAAGCCTGATGCTGATGCTGATGCTGGAGCTGATGCTCTTGCTCTTGTCGCAAATGTTGCGTCTAAAAATAGTCGGTCGAGAGGGGATTGCGGGATTGAGCAGCGGCACGGCTGCGGCCGTTTAGCCCAACATGAAAAATTGCAACACTTTTGCGCTCATAAAAACTATTTATACACCAGCCGAGAAGCACGTAACCGATCATGGCCCAAATGCATCAGCCAACTAATATGCCCGATATTATGCACAACGCCAGCGTCAGGGCAAGGCGCATGCGCGTGAGATCTCCACGCAAGATCATCAGTCGACAGGCAGCAAGCAGCAAACAGCAGGCAACAGGCAACAGGCAGAAGGCAGAAGGCAGCAGGACCCAAACGAGGTCCGCACACAGACCACAGTTTAAGGCACAGAGGCAGAGTCCAGTTTGAGGCCGGGACCACACAAATACAGGCACGCGTTCGCTGACAGAATAAAAATTGTTGCGCTTGTGTTTAACGCGCGAACGCGGCGATATCGTAGCAGCAGCAGCAGCAACAGCAACAGCAGCAACAACAACAACAACAACAGCGTACCTTGTTTCCAAACTGGCTCCCTGGTCCTCGTCTGCGGCTCTGAGGGCTCAGGTTAAAGTGGCAGCCAGGCACCGTTGTCAGTTGGCAGCGACTGCGTTGGCGGTGGGGGGGGAGACAACGGTGCGGTAGTACGGGGCATTGTCGGCTTGCTTAGCTATCACTGAACGATTATCGTGCATTTTAAAATTCTTACGAGTTTCTGCCGTTGTTGTTCAGCCTTCGCCTTTTTATATTGCCCTTTTCACTTGGCCTGTGTGTGTGTGTGTGCAGTTTGCTGTTGTTGTTATTGTTGGTATTAGTATTGGTGTTGCTGTTGTTGGCCAGATTGAAATCACGCATGGGAACCACAAGCGCCTTGGCTTTTGTCTGCTCGTCGTCGATGCTGTTCCATGCCTGAAAGACACTCGAGAATAAAACTCACACACAGCCTTTAAACACACTTTTATTAATCAGTATATCTCCATATATATATATATATAAATATATATATTTATTTATATATGCATATATATATTTACTTACGTTGTATTTATCAATTTGTTAATTTCATAGTATACATAAATAGTACTCATACCAACAGACGAGCTTACTGTCATTTTATTTGCTTTTCGCTGGTTTTTAACAACTTGTTATTACATATTTGCAAATAGTTAACTAAATTACTACACAAATTTGTTGATAATGCTATTATCATAATGAATATGTTAATACTCGTACAATTGTTTTAATTATTAATCAGTTAAGTTTGTTTTTATTATGCAATTGATTTGGTTGACCTCGAAATGCAGTCGAGTCTATTGTTTGCCATTTGTTAGCTATCGAAATACATTCACACACAAATATTGATTCTCTATATATTTGTATATATATATAAATTAGAATATTTTTTATTTAATAACTCTTCTTAACTACAACGAATGCCTGTGGGGCAACTATGGGGCGTGTTTTGGCATCTAATCTACAATACAAAATTTTTGGCGCTTAGACAACGCTTCTGATTGCAAAAAGAGAATATAAACTTTAACTTGAGCGATTTATACAAATTTCCTCTGGGCATAAAATAGGATTTATGGCTGCCAGTGCAATCAGATATAGTACATGTATTCAAACAACTAAACCGGACAGACACATATTCGGGCTGTAAATTGGCAATGCCGGGACATAAACCACAATTTCAAGTTGAAATACTCTAAGCGAAATTATAAATTTTAGTGTTAGTAAGAATTCAAAATAAAATTTATAATAAATAAAATCGTTATAATTAAGTTTTCGAGTAAGATTTCTGTTCTTCAAGAGAGTTATTCATCTGCAACATAATTATTTTTATAGATAGTCTATATATTTCTTATATAAATTATAGCCTATAAAAAAGTTTTCTTATTATAGCTGTTTAAATTGTTTCAGTAGTTCAGCAGCTCATATAAAAATTGCTAGTAAATATTAAGTTGCATATTTGCATTTGTTTTTTTTTTTATTATTTGTTATCAGTGTAGAGCTTAGTTGACACTTTATAAAAAAATCATTTGCTTGTTTCCATTTGTTGCTTTGTATTGTGGGTTGGTTTGCATAAAATTGCTATATAAACATACATAAGTATTTGTTGATTTCATTTGCTTATTTGCTTTTAAGAAGACAGTACTTTTGAGTTGCACGCTTAACTGTAAACGCGTTTTCCACATTTAAAAATTCCTTATCGGTGTTCAACGTTTTGGTTTTGTGTATTGATACTCTTTCTCTCCTTCTGTTACTAACTCTCTAATGAGTTTAAAGCGTTAGTGGTAGTTTCATTAAAATTTATATAATTTGTTAAAAGTATTAACTATGAAACAACTAGTAGCAAACATTTAATTTTTGTACTAATTCTACATAATTGCCATTTTGAATCCTGACCCTTTTCACTTTGTCTGTGTTTTTAGAAAGAACTCTAAAGCTAATTACAATGATTTGATATTTTAGACATTTAATTTTTTTTTTGTTTTTGTTCTTTATTCTGGCATATACAAATATATTACATCTTTATTTTGGTTTGCCTGGCGAACGGTCAATGTATGTGTATGTGTGTTTTTTATTTAATCCTGTTTCTAAATGGAGCTGGAGCTTTATTTTTGTATATGATTATTGTTGTACATCAAGTTTAGATTAGTTGGTAACAATTTATTAGCTGCTGATGCTGTCATAAATGTATATTCATATATATTTGTTCATTCTTAAGTTTTTTTTTTTTGTTTTTGTTTCTTATATTTTTCTGGATCACATATTCAAGTAGTTTCAAAATCACATAAAGATCACTCTTACAGTAGCGTATACAAAATACATACATTTTCCATACATTGTGTATATGTCTGTTTGTTATTTATTTGATTTGTTTCTTGAGTTGTCATGAAATGGTTTTTGTTCACGTTTCTCGTAGCTGAGATGGGTGTTTTTAATTGCTTTTTTAGTGTAACGACGTTTGTGCTAGTAGACAAGATTAGTGTTTATTGCTATAAATACGTTGTGCCCAAATATTTTGAGTTAGCGGGTATTTTCAAAGAACTATTAGTAAAGGCATTAGAATTTAGAACTCAACAGCTCCATTATAAAACCAATCTGTAATTTTCTTTGTTCTTGAGTGTTCAATGTACTTTCAATTGCTTAAAATTTGTCTTTCCCTTTTAGCTTTTTTGAATTCATTTTGTTTTTGTTTTGACTCTTGTTTGTGTAGAGTAGTAATAATATTAAAGCATTTAATTGCAACACACAATAACATGCACATTTAATTATTGTTTAGTTTATTATGTTAATTTTTGGCTACTACATACACACAAAAGCCTTTGCGCTGCTTAGCTAGTTAGCTATAAAATATATTTTCATATTATTTTATATATGTATACCTATTTATTACTTATAAATAATTATATTCATCTTGATTTCCATGTTCTTTTATATTTTTAATATTTCTTGTTTTCAATAAATGCCTACGTTTCTGCATGTGAAATTCATACTTAAATAGTTTACTTTCATGCCCTAAGTGATCGATTTGTTTGCCATTAGTTTTATAACTAATAATACATTAGAGTTCTTTATATTAAATATATATACTCAACTCTGTCATAGACTACAATACATTAACTTTATGTAATTGCAAAAAATATGTTGGAGACGGCTTTAAAATAACTTGGGTTAACATTCATTATACACTGTATTCGCTGTCTTGTGTTACGATTATTGTTTAATCTTTTACATCACACGCTTCAATTTTTGTAAATATCTTGTATTAGGTCATTTAGTACCGTAAATATTGGCCATCAAATACATTATACATTTTTACTTTTACATATTGTTTATTTTAAATTTGACATTTGACCGGTTTCAATGGAAGCTTTTCATAAAAACTGAATTAAAAAAAAAAAAACTATGCAAGAAACGTACTTAAAGCACTAACAAAATCACATAGTAAGCTAGAGTATAAAATAAAAATTCACCAAATTGATTAAAATAATTTTAAATTTTTAATTGCTTTTTCAGCTTGTAAGTAATAAACTTGTTTGTAACTAGAGATTATTGGATGCAGAATTGGGTTTATATTTCGCAGGCTAAGGAACCACATTTAAAGAAATTTTGAAATAATCCTCTAATGTAGTCTGACAAATTGGTAAGTAAACTTTTGCAGCCCACAATGTAGTAATTATTATATACAAATTCTCAATGTTTTCGGTCATTGCAATATCAAATTACCAATTATCAGCATTTTGTGCGTTCAAGATTTACATGAAATATCCTTCATCAAAGACATTCAAATTCGAACTTTGCCTAGAGATCTTTTAGTTACAAAATTTAAAGTTGTTTCATTAGAAAATAAAAAAATACATATGTATATGTAATTATACAATCGGTTTAAAATCACTGGTGGTTTTTCATTTGTTATAAGTCAATTTCATTAAAATAATGATTCATAGAAGCGGCTAAAAAATTATATTCGTCATATAACATATGCACGTGTAAGTGTATATCATATAAGTGTAAATGGTTTTATTTTCTTATTTAATACTAGTGAATAGTGACTGCAAGTGTAGCAAATTTTTTTTGGAAAAAATAATATAAAATAATAGTATTGCAAATTCTATACAAAATAAAATGTCATGGACATAATCAAACTGTGTAAATATAAACAAAATTACCAACATAAAATAAACACAAAATTAAAAAAAAAATGGATTACAAAAAAAATAAATTATGAATATTCAATTAGATGAGTAGTAAACTTCAAATGCATAGCAATTTGCCAAATGAATTACATATTTTGTGCCTAGTAATTGCTAATATTCATGATAATTAATTCGTATATAGATAATTATAAATTATATATGTAAGCTCTGCCATATGCCAGGCTGACATATTTGCTAGTCGATTAACATTTTTCTTACGATTACGGTTGTGTTTCTATCGCCCGTTGTCACTGTGATCGCGCTCTGTACCAATTAGGCCCAGCGGCTTACCCATAGTCCTGGAGCGATTGAAACAAATTCTATGTGTGTGTTGTTATTACCGGCACCTGACAATAGGGGCACTCGGTAACTGAGCCAGCGCATGTACTGCAAATGGACAGATGATTGCAGGGCTCCAGGGTAACGGTTCGATTGTTCTCCTCGCATTTCATGCATTTCTTTGCATTCTCCAAATATAATACTTTGTCCACCTCCTCCAAGTCGGTGCGCAGTTTTGACTAAAAAATGTTTTTTTTTAAATACATGGCTAAAGAAATGCATTTATATTGCAGGCAACTAACCTGTAATTGCTTTAGTTTTTGTATAGATAAATCACGCAACTCGCCGGGCAGATTAAGTTGAATCTGCACTAAATCGTGGCGATCTTTCCATTCCAGGGCTTCTTGCTTGGCCTTGTCGCGGTGAAGTTCGGCTATCTTCAGTTTGCACATGAGCTCGTCAAGGCGTCCAGATAGCTTTTGAATTTGAGCATTCTTGGTAAGTAACTCGTTGGACATGCGACCCAAATCGCTATTATTTTGCGATTGCAGAGATTGAAGGCTAAAAGCATTTTTAGCCGTATTCAGTGTGTTTTCAAATAGACTGTTGCCCACCGAGCTGCTGTTGATGTCATCACGTATGGTGTTCAGTTCCGATATTCTAACTGATGGGCTTATAGATAGGCCATCACCGAAGCCAGGCGATATAATACGCGATGGAAAAAATATGCTATTGCTGTCATTTTGCGTGGCGGCCGACAGAGAATTGCTCAACTTATTGGAGGCGCCATACACATTGAATAGATTGGCATGATTTGTCGGGCTATAGGTGAGCGAGCTGCTGGGAATGTTGACGGCAAAGCCACCTGAATTAAAGTCTATATAGCAAAGAGTTGATAATTGGAATTAGCGGTTCGGTTTATGAAGTTTGGATGGGCAATGACTCACCGTTAATAGAGTTACTTAGTGTCGTATTAGGAATGTTAATTGGCGCCGAGGAACGTGTTAATAAACTAGTGTTAACCAGACTGGCCGATAGCGAATTCTCGCGTGGATCGTCTAATGTACAGGCTGCTAAAAATAATTTAAGAAAAAAAAAAAAACAAAAATGCGTTAATTTCGTTTCGATGAGTTGGTTACAGTGTTCTTGCATTTTCGTTCTTTTTTTAGCGCTATCAATTTGTCCACAACCATCATTGATAACAACGAAAAGATAATTTGCTTTACATATGTATTACTCACGATGGCTATCCAGTGGTAATGAGATATTTAAGATTTTGCTGGAATTAGTTGTATTTTCCAAAGCATCGACCAACATTTTGTTGGTTGTATTATTGTCATCAATATTTAATAACTACGAAAAAGAGAATCAAACAAATAGAAACGAAGAAACAAAATGAGAAGGGAAGAGTTCTTAATGACTTGCGATTTGATGCTGTTAGCTGGATTAGCTTGTGATCGAGTGGGGTTAGCGAGAGGAGTTAGCAAACGAACGCACATATATATATATATATATATATATACATACGAGCATCTAGAATACACTGATTGCTGTTGCATTTGGGAATACGTACATTATTGCTCAGCTGAAGCAGTCCTGTAGACAGATTGCCATTGGCGACCTCGTCCTGCACCTTCAAACCAGAGAAGCCATTGGAAATGAGTTCGCTTAAAGCAATTTCATGATCACGCTTCTTCTGCTCGTTGGCCAGATAAGCTTGAGTGGAACAATGGGCATGCAGCAAAGCGTATTTTGATTGATGCATAGTTTTCATATCATTTTGAGGGCATTACACAAATTGGACCAATGTGTGGAAGTGAGTAAAAGACAAACAAACAATTAAACAATCACAACATAACATATGAACCTAATGTAAACTAAATAAATCTATAAGATCTGCACTGCTATGGTTGTGGAAAATTGCGCTTAAAGCCTAAAGAACAATATATCTAATTATATAGGCGTACGCTAGGATCACTTACGTTCCACATGCGCAAAAGCACAGAAGACGCTGCGTGGACAGTAGCCGGCCTGTTGTACATCGTTGCATTTGGTGGACTTGTAGATTTCCGGATGAAACTGTTGCTCGGTGCGCGTGTGGCAGTACTGGCAGTTTTCACCGGCCTCACAGTTACCCGGTTCACCCCACTCCTCGCCGTGCTTGACATTGGGGCACGGAGTAGATCTGCAAAGAATATACGAAATAGGTAAAATATTTAAATATGCATTTAAATGGCCGTTGTCCAGACTTACCTGTATTTGTACTTTCGGGGAGAGCGACGCTTATCCTTGCTGTTGTGGAACTGTGGACAGGCATAGCCCTGGCGGCACAGGCGCGGCGGACGCTTGCATTGCTCGGTCTTATAGTTGGCCAGCACAAAGTTAGTGTCCTGCCACTTGGGATCCTCGTTCATAAGGTTGCGCTCCTTGTCAAGTGCATTTTGTGCATTGGTGCCGTCCAAAGTTATATCCGAATTCTGCAGTGACTCCAGCTCTTTGATATCATAAACCGGTGGGCGCTGATCCTGCATGCCATGCGCAAAGGCGCAGTGCAGACCGTTCTTGACACAGTAGCCCCGGCTGTCGGTGTCGTGCACACACATGCATGTCTTGTAGTAGCGCAAATGATAGCGACGTTCCGTGTCGCCGGCTGTGCGGTGCAAAAAGGGGCATCTAAGCGAGAGTGAGTGTGCGGGAGAGGAAGTTAGAAATGGTAAGTAATACAGAAAATAACTGAATTGTGTGCTAAAAATAGCATCCACAACCACAACCATAAGTGAAGGCAAGAAAACTGGGGCAAACCAGCACATACACACGGGAATGGATCAATAAGTACCCATGTCAGCCATGAAATTAACAAATAATGTTCATTATTTTCTAACGTAGCTTGCACTTTTTATATGTTTTTTTTTTTTTTTTTTTTTAAAGCGTAAAATATATTAGTAAAGCCCATTTTATAGATGGCAAAACACGACTAAAACTTAACAGTCATGCCCACTAAATCTCAATAACGGAAACCTTTGGATCCACCCTCGTATAAATAAACACAAACAAATGTATACATTTTAAGTCTGGGTCAGAATTGTTATTGCAGAAACTGAAATTGCGTATTATTTTGTTGTCGCTTTTTGTTTTGCACAGCTTCTCAAAGCTTTAAGGAAAAGCTCTGTTCAATAACTGTACATTTTGGAACTGGTGTCGCTGCTGCGAGCGTTACCGATGACGCCGGGGGAAAATCAAAATAAACAGAAGGAAAAACGCGCAAAAGCGAAACGCAATAAAAACAATGACGCACACACTTGTAGCAGCTATTACTGCTGCTGCTGCGCATTTATGAGTGTATGCGAGAGCAACAACCCTCAGCCAGGCCGATTAGAATTTCCGAGCCCGAGCAGCTCTATCGCTAAAATCACTTTCACTTCTGCATGTTGAGTGGGCGGGAGGCGGTGACCTCGTACTAGGGTGCGCCTAGTTTTACACACAAACACACGCGCACACACATACATATATACATATACAAGCAATTGAATTTCACTTTTAGCTAGACAACGTTACACTGCCTCTCTGAACGGCAGAAAAATGTTTTTGTTTGTAAACACGAAGCCAAGAGATACACACACATTGCAAGAAAATTGAGCGCAAAAGGGAAACGAAAAAATACTACGTCGTTGATTGTTAGCGTTGCCTTTCTTCCCGCACAGAGTCAGACACAATGTGTACCACATCAGAAATACTCACTCATCGCCTTCGGGACAAATGCCAGTTGTCTCATCATATTTGGTGCAATAATTATCAGCACTGTAGTTAAATGTACCGTCGCGTTTACGCACTGGCCGTCGACGACGCTGATTTTGAAAATGCCAATTGAAGCAAACGAAGGGGCGATGCTGGTTGCATTTGTGCTGCAGGAACGACTGGCACTGCTCCACGCGGAATTCTTTTAAGTAGCTGCGCAAGTAGAGGGTTTCGTTTAGTTGTGAACATGAAAATTGCATCGGCAAATGTGTTTATTTACGTGTAATGGCTGGTTTTTTCCTGATGTGAAGATAGTAATAGTTTGCTCGCATCGTTCGCCATCTTGAACTGAAGCACCAGATCAGTGTGACCGCTTACCAATAAGCGCATAAATACGCGTCTTGTGCAGAAGACTTATCGATGCTATCGATGACCATCGATTACTTTGCACGTGTAGTCGAGATGCATTGCGAATTCTTTTTGATTAGTTTATTTATTTATTAATGAAAAATAGGCCGGTCCTGTTTAACAAATGGCAAAGCCAAAGAATCACAGCGACTGTCTGTGCTATCTGCAGGTGAGTGTGCCATCCGCATAAATTGCATGTTTTTGTGTGTATTTATTACCTCTAACCACCCACCAACCCACAGTCGCTGGGCGACGCCTTGCCTAAGGATGTGGCTGACCAGCTGGCCGCCCAAATCGTGGAGGAGGCGAGCAAGCCAGACTTAAGCAGCATCAATCAGGCCTCGCTGAACGTCAGCTTTCGCGTCTACTACCACATCGTACACAAATACGAACTGGCGGATGAGCACTTTGCGGATCTGCCCCAACGCCTGTCTTGTGATCATCCGCAGGCGTTCCTAATGCTGCAAGCTGTGCTGCTGACGGACCACTGGACGCGACTAGATGCGCTGCTCATCGAAAGACAGTGCATGGCTGCTATTATTGCTGCACTGCAGCAGAACAGCAGTTGCCTGGTGCCTCAGTTG
This sequence comes from Drosophila micromelanica, assembly GCA_004143825.1. Taxonomy (NCBI): domain Eukaryota; kingdom Metazoa; phylum Arthropoda; class Insecta; order Diptera; family Drosophilidae; genus Drosophila; species Drosophila micromelanica. The sequence goes on along the minus strand of SCDY01000829.1, from coordinate 29,442 downwards.
AAGGCCACAAATTTGCTGGTCAAGAAGTTTCCCAAGCTGGAGCTGCTGGCGATGCAGCTGGAGCACTTTTATCACTGCCTGCAGCGCCAGAGCCACATGATGGGCTCACGTGAGGAGACGCTGACGCTCTTCAATCACTGCTGCAAGCAGCGAAAACGCGCCTTCTTCTACTTTCGCCTGATCGTGGAGTTCTGGCCCTGGACAAATCGCAACAAATACTATTTGCTGAGCGGCATACTCAATTCGCATGAGCTACCCGATCTGCTGGCTGCCAGCGGGCACAGCGAAGCCGAGTTCTTTGCGGGGCTGCGCTTGAGCCTGAGCTACAAGGGCCTGCGCGCGGCCAGCCAATATCCGGTGAAGAGCCTGAGCAGTCAGCGTTCGACAGCTCTGCTCGCGCTGGCTGTGGAGCTGCTGGTCAATGGCAGCGTGGCCGAGCTACAAAACTTTCATTCGCAGTGGTTTTTGCGCATCCAACAGCGGGATGTGCTCTTCCAGCTGCTGCAGGCCAAGCCGGAGATTGTCGAATTCCTGGCCAGCTCGGATGCGGCACGCCCAGCCAGTGAGCAGCACCGTCTTATACTTATTTTCAGTATGTTCGCCAAGGAAATCTATGTGACATCCAAGCTGCACTTTTTCAAGATCAGCACAGAGCTGCTCACCAACTGCAGCTCCTTCGAAACGGACGCACAACTGTTGATCTTCAAGTTCCTGGTCGATAATCTATCCAATTTTGCTGTTGAGGATTGCTTGGAGTTCTTTTACAGCTTTATGAAGCGACATCGTGGCGTGGAGAGCTCCGAGTTTCGCAACACAATGCTCGGCAAGATGCCCAACATTATCAACCACACGGCCAAGCACTTCAACAAGGCCCTAAAAGTGGATGGCGGCGCGGGAAGCGATGCACTGGCACACGATATTAAGAGATTCTTTGCACAGCTGCAGGAACTGCTGGAGGCGGACATGCTCTGCAATGTTTATCAGCCCCGAATCTTTGCACTCAAAATGCTCGAGATCCTGCACAGATCCCTGTACAGCGCCCAGGTCGCCAAGAATGCAAAAATGTGCAGCACCCAACAGAACCAGCAGCTGGGCGCATTCCTAATTGACCGCGACGTATTTCGGCCAAGTGCAGTTGCGCAGCTGTTGTTCAAATCTCTCGACGATCCGCAGGGCTTTGACGATGCGCTGGAGCTGACTGTTTCGCTGCTGCTGCAGCTGGGCCATGTGGATGGCGCGCAGTGCAGCGAGCGTTGCCTGACCCTCTCCTCCAGCTCCGATGTGGATGAGTGTGCTCTGGTCTCGCTCTACGCGCAGCTGGCGGTGCGCAGCTGCTCCGATCCGAAGCCCGATCTGCAGGCTCTCTATGATCAATGCCTGCAACAATTGACGAGCAAACTGGACGCCTTCGAACATGATCCGCTGCAGACCACAAAGTCGGCGGGCGGTCATCTCTTTGGTCCCATATGTGTGCTGGATGAGCTGGTCAGCGGCGTTCATCGCTGCCTGGCTGCAGCTGTTGCGGAGCTATTGCCGCTGCTGGAGCGCACACTCAATGCCATCCTCAAGTTTCTCAATCTGGCAAATGTTAGGCGGAAGGAGGCAGAAGCAGCATCCGTTACGGCCGCCAGTTTCCAGGACATGGATGAAAGCCTCCAGCTGCTGGTCAGCGAGAGCGTCTTTGAGACAACTGAACCGGATGCTGAGGCCTGTCGCAAGTACTTGCTCATGAGTTTCTGGCTGACTTTAAAGGTGAGCTTCCTCTCCCTGCTGCGACTGGGCCATATTCAATTGTTTTCTGGTTTCAGGCCATCTGCGATTTGGCCACCAGCTTGGGCTCGGCGCTGCTCCGTTCGGCCGACGGCGCCCCGGACTACGATGCCCTGCAGCGCTGCTTGGACATCAATGTGGCCGTGTTGACGCGTTGCCGCCACAAGGGCGCTATCGAGGCCGCCGGCCTGAGCATTGGCAAGCTGACGCGCGCTATAACCAGCACGCTCGCCAGCGAGGATCGGGGATTCCAGCTGCTGCACGCGTGCCTGGAACACGAGCTGCTCTCTGAGGGCCGCCAGGTGAGCACCACGCGGCGCGGCGCTGGCTTCTCCATCATGTTTCTGCATGTGCTTAAGAACGATGATCCGCGCCAGCGTTGGCTGCTGCATCGCACCGTGCAGCGCATTCTGCAGCGTCTGATTGACAGACAGCCCAGTGACCCACCCGGCAGCAGCAACCACGACCGCTGGGAAGCGCTGGCGCTGCACTATCTATGCGTGCTGGTGCGCGACACGGAACTGCGGCCGGCCATGTGCAAGTACTACAATGAGATTATGCTGGTGGCCATTGATAACATTGACAACGCCGAGTGGACCGTTTCGAATGCGGCGCTGCAGCTGTTTGGCGCCACGCTGGGCAAGCTGGTGGGTCAGCGACAGGCCACCGAGTTCGACACCAAGCTGGCCTGGGAGCCCAGTGAGATGAACTACGAGGAGCTGGCCTGCCTGTTGCCCAGGGCCTGCGAGCACATGCTGCGCTGCTGCGATAGCGATAAGGTCACCTCCTCCATAATACTGTTCCTGGGCTTTCTCTCTAAGGTGGAGCATCTGTGCACCACCGGCCAGCCACAGCAGTCGACGCAGTTGCTGCAGCGCTTCCGGCGACTCAGCTGGCGTTTGCTGCGCCACAAGTGCGAACAGGTGCGTCTCCTGGCGGCCACCTGCTTTGTGCGCGCCCACGAGTTTCGTCGCGATTTGCCGGCGGTGCTGCTGGCCAGCGCCAAAAAGGCGTCTCAACTGCAGGAGGACAACTTCTACGAGGGCTTGCTTTACATGCTCCACGCGGGCGTTCTCAAGCTGCAGCACGAAGCGCGACACGTCTGGACAGCGGCCAGACTGCAGCAGTTCCAGCAGCAGCTGCTCTCCGTGCTGGGGGTCAGCGAGCAGGTGGGTCGCTTCAAGGCGTACACATTGAATGTGCTGCTGCAGTTGCTGCAGCTTCTGGACGCCACTGAGCAGGCGGCAATTGTGCGTCAGCTGCTGGAGGGGCGCAGCAGACACGCCCTAAGCTAGATTTATCTACGCCAGCTTTTTATCTTAATGTAGCATTTATCTAATCTCTAAGCCTAAGCCAAAAAGTCAATGTTAGTATCTAATTCGCTTTTACAACTAAATGACGCATTTACTATTTGAAAGCATTTACCAAAACAAGAAAACATAACTTGACAAAATCACCTTCAACTGAAGGTCTCGCCAGTTTCCTGTTCCATGGCCTGCAGCTGCTGCTTCTCCAGCGTCTCCTGGGCCATCTGCTGCAGCGTACGGCTGAGAATGTTGCGCAGAATGTGCGGCTTGCAGTGCTCCTCCAGCCAGGGTATGACGCCGCTGGTCAGCTGCTTGAAGTTGTCCATCGGTATGTTCTGGAATGTCTCAAACATTTCGTCTAGTATCGCCTGAAACTGTACAAAGAAGATTGAGTATTAAGCGGAATCGAAACGGATCCAGTTGCTGGCATTTTTGCTGACCACTTGAAATTTGGCCTCATCGGTGAGGCGTGCCTCCTCGGGCCCCGGATTGGCCTGCTGATGTTGCAGCATTGCCTCGTAGCCGTTCTGTATGATACGCAGAGCAGTCACCTCCTTCTGCAGTGCCGCACTCTCATCCTCCTGCTTCAGTTTTTGCTGATTCAGATAGCCAATGTACTCGATGGACTTTTGCAGTATCAGCGCTTTGCTCAGCTTGTAACCGGACGAGTCGTTCGGCTGGCATCGCGGCACCAGATCCTGCAAGCTGTCGTAGCCCTTCTTTATCGCATCCCGACGCTTCTGTTCTGCCTGCGTGTGCGCCGAGCGTCTGCGCTCCTTGTAGCTGAGCGTCGAATGTGAGTTTGTGGCCGCCGAGTGTCGCGCGTCGCCGCTATCGTCGTCATCATCTGTGTGTGTGGAGGGGGAAGGGCAGACAAGTTGGCAAATGTAATAAAACGCTGATCGCTGATAGTGGACACCACACAAACAACAACAATGTCAACTTGATGTCATCATTATCAGCTGTTCGTCACGTTCCCAAACAAACACCTACCAGAATTGTGTGCTGACGAGTTCGGTGTGTGGGTGCTGCCCGCGCTGCTGCAGCGGGAGTAGTGCTTGCCGCCCAGCTCTTGATCGTGATCCATATTGTAGGCCTCCTCCTTGCTGATCAGGTTATCACTCATTGTCAACTGCGTCGTTGCGATGTCCACAAAAACAATACCATTTGTGTTATGTGGCTGGGTAATGGGAACTAGTTCACATTGTGGCGGATGTTCGATAAGCGGTATTTTTTGTTATTTTCAAAACAAGCTGATTATTATGAGGTCATTAGCCAAAAATGATTATAAATATATAGAGAGTACTTATTAAAAATTATAAATTTTCCAATGCTTATAAGCTAACTTTATTACTGTATGTATAGGATCAGCTATTTAATGGTTAATGTAAGCAAAAGCAATTCAAAACTGCTTGAATCCAATAAAATGCTTTGGTTTATAAAAAAATACTAGTTCTCAATAAGTTGTCTGTCATGCAGTTTAAATGTAAAGCACAAAAATTTTTATTTATCAGAATATATTTGGCTGCAAGTCAATTGCTCAGAAATGTTTTGACAACCTCTTGCCAACCTGTCATCGCTGTGCAGCGTACATTGCTTATATCTAACAGGCGGATTAGATGTTGTTTGTTTTGCAGCCCTGGTTTTATTGCACCGGTGCGATGACTTTTACGTTTTCGTATTGAACTTTGCCGTCGTGTCGCTTTTTAGTTTTTTCGTGGCCTGTGCTGTTTGCGATTAATATTACTTTCTTTAAATTGTGCAAAGGGAGAGTCTAACGCACATACAAAACCATGGGTCTGCTGAAGGCGCTACGTGTGAGAATCATGAATTTCATGATTTTCTTTCTAATTATTATTTTGTTGCCGGGTCTGCCCCCACGCACAACTTTCCCCTTAAAAGAGTTCATGTAAGTGGAATTTGATGCATACAATTAACATAATTAATTAATATTTAATAAATAATTAGCGTTACACCGCCCAAAGAACTGAAGGGCGCCCTGGAGTCCAACTTTCATCTGGAGGGCGCTGAGCGCCTGCTGGAGGGTCGCATTTATGGCCCGGAGTGCCTGATTGTGCGCAACAACGAGATCTACACTGGCCTGCACGGTGGTGAGATCATCAAGCTGACATCGAACCATGTGACGCATGTGGCCAAGTTCGGCCAGCCTTGCGGTAAGTCTTGTGGCATTTATTTCGGTCATTTCTTATAAATTGTGGGCTCTTGCAGCGGAAACTTTTGAGGAAGCGCGGTGTGGACGCCCGCTGGGATTGGCATTCGATACGCTGGGCAATAATCTGATCGTTGCCGATGCATACTACGGCCTGTGGCAAGTTGACTTGACGTCGAACAAGAAGAAATTGTTGGTATCGCCGGAACAGGAGTTGCCGGGCAAGAGCATTAACCGGCGTGCCAAGACTTTCAATTCGGTGGCCGTGAGCAAGCAGGGTGAGATCTATTGGACTGACTCCTCCTCCGATTTTACCATTCAAGACTTGGTCTTTGCCTCGTTCGCTAATCCGTCTGGCCGGTGAGTTCATTTGTTCATATTTAAAACAGCGGCAGCTGTAAAAACCGGTTTATCATCGAATGACCAGCGTTTGACCCAAGATATCTAAAGTTTTCTCTTCTCTTCTTTTCTTTCTGATTTTGTAGTCTTTTCAAATACAATCGTGCCAAGAATGTGACCGAAGTACTGCTGGACGAACTGTTCTTTGCCAATGGAGTGGCGCTCAGTCCGAATGAGGACTTTGTTGTGGTCGCCGAGACGGGCGGTATGCGTCTGATCAAGTATCATTTGAAGGGCTCCAAGACTGGCCAGAGTGAGGTCTTTGTAGAGGGTCTGCCCGGCTTGCCCGATAATTTGACACCAGACGCCGAGGGCATTTGGGTGCCCATGGTGACCAGTGCCGATAGCGACCATCCCAGCGCCTTTTCGCTTTTCTCGCGCTTCCCCAGCATACGCCTGTTCCTGGCACGCATGCTGGCGCTCTTTGAGCTGCCTTTCCGTTACATTAACAGCGTGTATCCCAACAAGTTCTCGCAGCGCTTTGTTCATTTTGTTGGCCATGGCGAGATGGCCAATTTGCTGGCACCCAAGCGCACCACTGTGGTTCGTGTGGACTGGAATGGCAATATTGTGGGCTCGCTGCATGGCTTCGACAAATCCGTTTCGGGTGTTTCACATGTGCTAGAGTTCCAGGATCACCTGTATCTGGGCTCGCCCTTCAATCATTATTTGGCACGCGTTAAGTCGCCCAAGGCGGCCAAACAGCCCACCGTCAAGGTACGCAATGTGCGCGTCGAAGGCGAAGGCCTGGAGGCGTCCGTTGGTGCACCACCAACCAAAACCACTGCTAAGCCAAAGGCCACCACTACTACTACTACTACCACCACGAGAAAGCCACAGACCACCACAACGACTACCAAGAAACCAACGACGACGACAACAACAACAACTACTACAACAACTGCCAAGCCAAAGACTACCACAGCTAGGCCAGCGACAACAACAACAACAACGACGCCCAAGCCAACAACAGGAAAGAAAACCACCTCAACAACAAAAACAACCACCACCACAGCCAAGCCGGAAACAACAACAACGAAGCGCGCAGTGCCAAAGAAACCGGCGCCTGTTGAGGAGACGATTCCCGTAGACACACAGCCACCACAGAAGGAGAAGCTAAAGGTGATCAATAAACAGGGCTCCCATGTGGAACTTTAAGCGAGCAGCGATGCAGTGAATCTTGAGTTTGAACTCCCGCAATTTGCCCAAGTCTCGTGCCCAAACACTCAGGCCACGGCCAATTAATTATTTAGTTTGAAACTAGTTAGCTAAATCGTAACTAGCTGCAAGCTTTTACCGAAAATGATGTTCGTTTAATGGCAGCTATTTATATGTCGCACAATCTGCATATAATTGAGTTTTGCTTTTTTCATTTCAATTACGAAACATTCCCCCTTTATAAGTCATCTATTTGCATTCCAGTTAAATACCTAATTACTTGATAACAAGTACTCTCATTATGTATATGAACAATACCCGAAATTGTTTAGCAATTAATAGACACCTACATGTAATATGAAAATACTTTTCTTTTTGTACTGAGTTTTGAGTTGTGTATTTTTTCACTTAAAGAGTAAAGTGTTTTCTAAAAACATTACGACTTATAGATATTAGAATTAAGTTAAGTTAAATATTAATATAACTAATGAGTGTGAGCGGGCTGGTTGATTGTGCTCGTAGTCTAGCACTTTGGTCGGCTTGGCGGCTCCTTGGGATCCGTCCAGCTCCAGTCTGCATAGTGCACACAGCGTCCCAGTTCCTCAGAGTACAGCTGCGACTGTGGACAGCGGTTCAGGCGAGCGCGTGTGCCCTGCTTATCACAGACCCAGTAAGCGGTGGGATCCCAGAAGTTGCGGAACATGCGATTCAATTCATCCAGACCCTGGCATCCGGGCTCGCCATTGTGCTCATGGTGTTTGTACTTTTGAATGGGTAAGTTTGCAGTGGCCATCTCTTTTCTTTATATACAAACTAAAAACGGAAGTATAAAAATATTTAGCTTGTCATTTCGAATAGAATATTTAAAACTATATGCAAATTTATTTTTGAGCACCTCAAATATTTCGACACATCTAATTAGGTTAGATGCCCCAATTTTCGATGGTCTTAATGCTTACCTCTGTGTTAAAGTGTTGTTGTACCGTGAATTTCCGTTGGCAACGAAAATGAATTGTTTAAAAATTTTAATTTTGTCGCCGACTGAAACGTTTGTGTTTGCCGTTTCACAATTATTGCGATTCTGATTTGTCATACCGAATCATTTCTCGCTTAAATACTTTCCGTGCGAGCGTGCCAGAGAGCGAGAGAGCGGAGAGGGGGCGCGGACTCGGTTTGCGTTAGTAATGTCTGGCTGGCTGGCTGAGCCGAACGGCGACGAGAGCGACAAACTTTTATCTACGAAATTTCTAAAATGCTGCGTTCGCTTGCTCATTTCGACCGCCTTGATCTTGAGCGATCGACGGTCGGCTTGTTGAGCGGACGGATTGGTCATACGTCCGCCTGGCCAGTGTCACGCGTTGTCTCCGTGTTCGGGGAATACGCCAATGCATGTGTTTGTGGACTGATATAATATGCACACACATTGGTGAAACAGTTCAGAAAAGATAAGTGAGTACACGACTGGGGGATGCCCTGCCTAAAGCAAAGTTCATCAGTTCAATTGCACAGTAAAAAAAAAAACTGCTCTAAAATTTTTATTTATTATTTTTTTTTTTTTAGCAATATTAGAGTTTTATTTAATTATATGATTATATGATAATCATATGTGTAGGGTGTAAATATAGCTGCATATTTAATTTGGCTATTTTTGCTTGATATCTTTTTATCTTTTATTTACAATTCCGAATACAGGTTATAGAGAAAAAAAAACGCCGCTTGACAACAAGCCCAAATGGGCCCAAATGTCACTGATTTTTGAATTCCCCTGTAAAAGTGCAACTTAGAATTGCGTAAATGGAAAACCGATGTCAACCTTTGATTACGTCAGTTCTATAAACGTAAACAAAGCTCTAGTTAATCTGTCTGAGATCGTGCCCAAGACTTATTCGCCATAAGCGTGTGTCGAGCCCCCATTTTGGCTCGTACTTTTGGCAGTACTTTTCCAGGCGACTACCTCTGACGTATATCGGCTCATTAATATGAAAACGGGCTTATCAGCGCATTAATTGGCGAAACACGCGCATGTGCCTTGAGTTTCTCAGACGTTCATTGATTAAAAGCGGGCAAACAAATCTACACGTGATCGGCAAGTGGGTGGGCGACGCGATTACAAGAAAAAGTCGGCCGATTGCATAAAAATGTGAGAACTAAATATAAGTAAGGTGCGCACGTGGGCAGCAGCTGGTATAGTTGCGAATAATAATTAACCCCACAAATATGGCCTGTCACAATCATTTAGCGTATTCGGGCGAGCGAGTTCGTGCTATTTATATTTATCTCTTACAATGTGAGAATGTGTTGGGTTGGCTTAAAAAATGTAGATAGTCTTGTTAACTCTATCACAAATTGAAAAGAGTATATTAGCTTCCCTTCGTATTATAAAAGCTATTGAAGCTACAGATTTGAAATTGGAATATATACTCTAATATAGCTTTGTCAGTTTTTATTTAATCTATATATATCGTTTAATTTTAAAGCTATTTTTTTTCCATTGTTAAAGCAGACGACTGATGATCCTTCAAAGATCGATAAAAATGCAAAAATGCACATCGCTACAAATTTGGCAGATAGATAAATTTCAACAACGACCTCTTCCATGCTCACCAGTTATACATGATAACGATAATTATGTAGTTATTACACTGTGAACGAGTATTGCGCATTTGGTCATAGCCAACTTGTTCTAACTGATTCTTATATATCCTAAACCCATCATAAATCGGTAAAAGGGGTATTTGTTTTGTGCAAATGTGTGTAACAGGCAGATGGGAACATCTCCGACCCCTACAATAAATATATTCTTAAACGCAACGTCGAGCAAACTCGATTTATCGCAGCGATCTCAAAACTTACAAAAAATTCCGTTTTGCTTTTTCTTCGATATTATTTACTTATTATTTATTTTTATTTAATGCAACTAAAACTTGTCTTGCGATATGTGAATGCAAAGCAATCGATATAGACATATATATAACGACAGCTCTTGGCTGAGGGCAGCAGGGTATCCCATAGTCGAGCACATCCAACTAGGGCACTCGTACTTTTTAATATTAAATGCACAATCATGCAAACTTGTATAAAGACATATAATTATTTAGTTAATCGCTTTAATTGAAAATGGGAGAATTTACTCAAGGGGTATTTTTAGTTGTTGAGAAATGATCGTTTTTATATAAGCATCATGTTTTAATTATACGAGATTATTTTCAAATCGGTTTATGGTTGCAACAATAGGGCGACTCCCGCTAATATCCACTTGGCTGGGCGGTCGCGTGTCTTCAGGTTGAGGGTCCAGACGTAGGTGTTGCCACGCGACCTGCTTGTGGTGAGGATGAGAGATGAGGCTAGTCAGGTTGCCAGGTTGACTCACCTGGTCTTGTACAGTGGACACTCGTAGACGCGCTGCAGCTCCTGTTTCTCTTGCACAATGGACTTGATGTAGATGACGGGCATGGGGCAGAGCAGCTCTTTGGGATGCAGCGACACAATCGAATTCTGCTGGCAGTCCCAGCTGGCCCCATCCAGATACAGTTCGTGAACAAAGGCGCCCTCAATTGGTGGCAACCTGAAAAAGAAAACCCAGACAATGGGATTAGGTGACGATTGTTCTTGGGGGTCAATAAGCTAGTTACGTGACGTCATCCTTTTGCTTTTTGGTCACATCACAGCTGATCAGCATGCGATCCAAGGGCAGATCATGCTTGCGGGCGCTCTCCTGCATGATGGCCGTGAGAAAGCTCTGCGGATTGAACAGACCGCCCAGCCAGATGGCGCAGGGCAGCTTGAAATCATTCAGCCAACCGGCCAGCTCCTTAACCCGATGCAATAGATCCGCAAACCAGCCCTGCAGTCCGAGCATGCTGGGATACGCCAGCTGGGCCCAGGCCGCCGGCACGTGATCGTAGAAGATGGCATAATCCAGACGCTCCATTTCCTGGGTGATGGTCAGCTCGCCCTTCAGGCCGAGCATCAGTTCGCGCAGGGAGCGCTTTATCTCCCGAATGAGCGCGTTCATCCGTTCGCATTCCTGCAGCGCGACAACCACAAATGGGGTTTTGCGCTCCACGCGATTGAGCAGGGCCTGCAGATTGAACTCGTCCTGCAGCTTGTCCAGGAAGTCGTCGATCATGATCTTGACCAGCTCTTCGCGTGGTGCGCCGCAATGGGAGCTCAGCTCCGATTCACGCGGCTGCAGCTCGAAAATTGTGCGCAACAGCTGCTCCGATGCGCTGGTGAGGAAGCCAATTTCTGCATTGGGATGCAGTCCATAGAGCAGGGGTGATTCCTCGGGCAGCATCTCGGTGATGTAGTCGTGATAGCCATCAAATTCGAGATTGGGCGGAGCGGGAAAGCCGGGGCATAGCTCAAAGTCACCATCAATCAGATCCTGCTGGAGCAGCTCCTCCAAAAACGTCTGGCACAGGCGTCTGTCCCAGTCGTCGGTGATGTGGCCACCGTACATGATCTCGCCAAAGAGATAACGCAGATCCTCCCAAGGTATGCGATTGCTGCCCTCCAGGTAGTTGTGCAGAACGCTGGCCGAGATGGTCAGGTCGCCAATATTGAAGGGATACACCTTGTTCCAGCCCTGCGGTCCGAACTTGCGTCGCTCTCCGGCCACCGCGTGGAAGTAGCAGAGGGCGAAGAGTATGGACTTGAACTCGGCCTCCTGGGTGCACGTTTCTAATGTGTCCTGCGAGAAGTTGTCCCAGGCCTTGTGCAGATTGGCGGCCATTCCAGCCGGCGGCTCGTTGACCACCTTCAGCGAGGACTCCAAAATGCCCTGCGGTATGACATGGTATTGTGGATCGGGAGCCGGCTCGGCGCTGATAAACAGACGAAAATTTGATTCACCCTGTGATTCGGACTGCAGCACAATGCGCTCGATCAGCTTCTCCAGGGTGGGCAACCAGTTGACCACCAGATGGATATTTTGCAGTATCACCCATTGGTGACCCGATGCCAGCGCCTGCTCGATGGCTGCCTCGGCCAGCAGCTCCTGTCCCTGGCCCAGTGAGATGTTGACCAGGGTCCCAGCGTCCGCATGGAATCCCCGCTGTTGTCCATGACGCTCCACATCGCGTATTGGATCCACGCCGGGCGAGAGTATAAAGAAGGCGGGCGTGGCCGCGTTCAGCTCCTTGAAGATGGCCACAAACGGTGGTGTCTGCACCTCGGCATACGCCCGACCCATCGTCTGCTCCACGAACTGGGCCATGGCATAGGTCATGCGATCTGGCCGCAGGGCCCTCACAATGCACAGCTTCTGCAGTGGGGTGCGATGCTTCCACTCGCCCGGGAACTGCTCCCGTTCGGGTGTATCGCTGGCCATAAACTTGCGCCAGCGTTTCGTGTAGTTCTCCATGTCCTTGTCGATGCCATAGAAGTGCTCGATGAGCGCCAGCGACTTGATCCCGCCCCAGGCGCTGCGTCCGACAAAGTCCAACGGGGAGAGCGTGTTGGGCTCGTGTGGATAGCGCAGCAGAAAGTCGGTCTCATCCTTGGCCACCTGCTCGGCGGCTATCATGATGCGCAGCGTCAAGTGCGAGGTGAACGTCAGCTTGTCCGCTTCGAAGAGGCCGCGCAGGGTGTACCGATAGGTTTGCAGTGTTATCGAGTCCACCAAATGGAGCACTCGCTTCTCGTAGTTTTTCGAATCGGGCGCTACGGCAATGGCCTGGCGGAAGACATGCATAAAGGATTTCAGGGAGAACTTGTAGATGGGATTGATGCGATTGAGATCCGTCAGCACAAAGTATAGGATGGCCGCCCGCTTGGCTGCGGCCCGATAGATGTTCCTGGTCTCATCGATTTGCAGCGTGGTGAGGTGTGCCTCGCGCACCTTGGATTCAATCTCGTCCACAGTTCGTTTGGTGTTCTCCAGGTTGAGTACCAGGGCGTGATCATCCAGCACATTTTCGCCGGCGGAGGCCAGTCGGGCCAGCAGCTCATCCTCGAGCGCTTTCAGCGAGATTTTGAACATATTCTGCTGGACGGTGACCTCCGTTTTCAATTTCTCCAGATCCGGTCGCTCAATTTTGACCACTTCCGCCAGCAGCTGCTCCTCCAGACCGTCCGGTGTCACCGTAAAATTGATAAGCGTCGTCTGCGCCTGCATTTCCGGCTTATAGTGCGGGTTGGCCAGCTTTGTGTGCAGTATGAGTCGGAAATTCGGATTGAACTCCATTTCCTTTTCGCCAATGCGCAGATAGCGACCCTTCTTAATCAGCGCTCGACTGAGCAGCGGCTCCAGCACAGTGTCCATAGTTTCCTCGATTTGCTCGATGAGCACCGTTTCGCCACGTGTGATGGACTTCTCCAGTGCCTCCAGAAAGCCGCGTTGGCTGAGGCGCAACACCACCAAATCAGATCCAAAGCGGCTCTTGATCCAACGAATGCCCTGGCTAAAAGTTATTTCAAAATGGGTTAAATAAACAAGAGTTGCGACTGTAAAGTTGAAATAAAGCTGTCCGTCTGTCAGAATGAATTCAAATTTTTTTCAGCGCTTTATATAGATAACATTTAGATACACTTCTCGCAAATCGATAAAAGCTAAATATCTGCCAGCATTTTAAAGATTTCCATGGATTGCGACATTTATATCCCGGCCGCGCCTACTAGTATGCCTTTAAATCCCATAGGCTTTGATTAAATGTCCCTTAATTGGTCAGATTCTTGAAGATCGGTGAATGATTTCATAACCACGCCCATTTCCACCACAACAAACCCTACAAAGCCCTATATATGCCCAAAATTTATGTTTTAAGCTGTAATTACGGTGAACGAGTATTTTTTTATCGGAAACTTAGAATGTTAAATTAATAAATTTAAACCTAATTTAAACCTTTTAGATAATCTTAACTGAACGAGATATCTGCCTGGATTTATAGTATATAAACATTTTTGAATGACAAGCTCAAAAGTAGCTTTTCTTATATAGTGCGAATAATTTTTGTGTAGACATAAAACTGTGTGTTATGGAAATTTGAATCAAGGAACAGGATAACTTTTAGACAGGCACTATTGATTTTTGCTCATTTCCAAACCGATGGAACTTACAGCTGTGGATCAATCATCAGAGGCCAGCGCGTTGTGTACTGGAGTATTGTTGCGTTCTCAGTGGACATGCCATCCATGGGCAATCCCTCATTATTCCAGGTGGCAATTTGGGCGTCGTCCGAGAGCAGCGCCAACGGGTCGACGCCCTCAGTGTGAGGTATCTGAGGCTGTCATATCACGGACAAAATGAGCCCAGTTAAGCCAAGCCGAGCCAAGCATTTAGCGGCTACCAAGTACTTACGTCCATTTTGCAAAAGCTCGGCAGCCACATCTTGTGCTGCAGTTCCTCGCGGTAACGGCGCGTAAAGCAGCCCACGTACGACAGGAACGAGGAAATTAACAGTATATCTCCTGGTAGGGTGCCAATCTTGGCCTGAAGGCTTTTGAGTCGAATAAAAAAAAAGGAATGGAAAAGAAATTGTGAGAGCTGAACTGCTAAACGGCGGACATTAATCTGTCCCTTAACAAATTTAAATTCTGCTTAAAGAATAAATTACAAGTGCAGCAGGAAACTGAAGGCTCCCCGTTGTGCATCCATTGCATTTGAATGGACGGGAAATTGGAAAAATAATATCATTGAAGAGGATTTTATGCGAGGGCAGATTGACAATTTATCTATTGATGAACTATTGTCAGTTTTGGACTTGTTTGTTTTAACACGAGCTGGGATAAACAAATAGCTTAAATTAAAAAAATTTATATTTTTAAATATTATTTTTAAGACTGTTGCAATGGGAATTGCCGTCTGCTAACTGTAGAAAATATTACCCTTGAAGTTCATAAATAGAATACCAGCTTTTTCTCTAATTCCTAAATTAATTTTTTAAGAAAATATTGTTTAATAAATGGAGCGATAAAGTTAATGTGCAAATCACAAACTTTACAATCTCCCCCCGTAAGCCGTATTTACGAGCTGCATGGAACTCAGTCGATGTAAAAATAACAAGAGGAACAACATAAATATCTAAAGCATTATGAGCATCATTATCTACATCATCGTCTTCAGCTACTGCGTTGTCTTTGAAATTGAGTCGTGTACTCGAGTAGCTGCATAAACTCTTATTAGAAATTTCTGCATGCCAATTATTATTGAGATATTTAAGCTGGCCCTAATGGACGTACAGCAAGGATGGCAGAGTGCAATTGAGATGCTCATCCTACTTGGTAAGTACATGAAGAAAGCGTTACATTTAGCGCAAGATCATGGCCTTAAAGCTTAATGATTTATGTTTAACTCTCTTATAAATATGAATGTTGATATGTGGGTTTCTAATGGTCCTTGGTAATTGAATAACACAAAAACTATGCAATTTGAAGCCATAAATGTCTAACATGACCAGAAAGTACATATGTGTGTTGACTTGCTTAAACATATGTGTGTGTATGTATGTGTGTGTGCGAAATGTGAAATTAAAATAATTGTTTTTGAAGAAATATTCTGCACAAAATTTGATAAAATACCTGTCAAGTGCCATAAGAGCATTCTCATTCAAAACAGAAAATATATTTCAAAAGCAGCTTCCCAATGCCAACGAGGACAACAGCAGCTATTACTAACACCAACACCAATACACAGAGAGACAGCAGCGTTTACAAAAATATATATGTGCATGTGTGTGTGTGTGTGTGTGGTCGCGTACATATATATGTATATGTACTTACAATGGAGAATATTTAATGCCATAGTCAAATAGAAATTTATATGCAAGGCATAACGGTCCACGCACACACACACACACACACACACACACACACACACACACACACACACACACACACATACAGACAAAGTGTGCCAAGCTGCAACCGCACAACATTTTGCAGTTTTACTGGGCTACCCGTCCCTTGATATACTTGTTGTTGAGCGCAAATTATATTTTCATAAATATTTGAAAGTGCTCAGAGGAGTAAGGTTTTCAATTTTGACATTCGAGCATGGAATTCTCTGTCAGCTTTCGACTGAGGCTGTTGCTCCTTTGCCAGTGTATTGTACGCATACCTCATAACTAGTTTGTGTGGCAGAGACACACACACACAATTACACTCATATAGATAAACGAAACACGCCTGCCTGTTAGCTAAGAGCATTGCAAACATTTCAACATATTTCATAATTCAACACGCTTCACATCTGTATTCATGAATGTGCCCTCGGGCCATTCAGGTGCTGACGTTGTCGAATTGTGCGGCCGATTGAATACCCGTGTGCGAGTGTGAATTTTACAGCATTTAGATGCAAAAAATTGCACACACCCCAATATAGTACACTAGAGCAACTAAGCTTTTGTGGATATCCTTTTGCCTTGCACGCGCACTCAATTGAATTTCATTGCAAATCTGGAATTGGTAAAATAGTCATCGCCAATGGTCGGCCAAAGGTGTCGAGAGTGCATTTTGTGCATTGCCCGAATATTTCTATTGACATTTATATGAATTTGATTAAGTTTAACAATCGAATATAAATGTAAAATATGAATGTGCAAGTATAAACATATTGACATGTGTTTCCATACGGAGCGAACAAACGTGTTTTTCGTATTTCACAAATCATTTTTAGATAAACATGTTAAGAAACTTTTTTTTTTCAACCAATCATTTATTTATTCTACTTTTATATACACAGAGAATAAATATAAATATTTATTAAGTTTGTTTCGTTAGTATTGTTCTGCGTAAAATAGAGCGCACAATTTTATGTAAGTGGCCATATAAAAAGTGTCTATGTACATTTGCTACCAAAAAGTTAACGCTTTCAACAAAGTAAAGTATTCGATTTTTATATATTACTACGTCCAATAATCAAACAATAAAACAAAGGTATGCTTTCGAATATTAAAATTATCACTGTTGATTCTGGTCAGGTGGCCAAATTTATTATGAAAAATCATGTAATCATGTAATGCTCCAAATTTTTCAAATCTGAACCGATTTCATATATTTTTGAAAAATAGCATGTACTCCCCCCTTACTCAATTAAAAAAATTTTTTTTTCAAAATTTAAAAGTGCGAGTTTTCATTTTTAATCGATTTTAATGGCCACAAATAGTAGACAAAACAACATAATACCTCATTTTGAGGGGATCAAAATTTTTGTCATAAATCATGCCAAAATTGACAAATATGTGGGCATGTAAAGCTCTCGGACCCATAGGTCTCATATTTGGAACACCCATAAATTTGTCAAAACTGAACCGATTTTTATGTTCGATGGCATTCTGGTCATAATTTTTGAATATAGATCGATTCTACATTAAAAATCGAGGCACCTAAAAAGTTTTCAAAATTTTTGCTCGCTGCAATACCCACCCCCAAATCACTAAAATGTAAATCTCTCGCATCGCTCAAATTAGAAAGTAACGAAAATTTTCAAAATAATTATTATTAAGAACGTGATATACATGTATAAAATAATATTAGCTATTAGTAAATATATTTGTATAATATAGTGAATATATATGATGACCACACTTATATTGTTCCTTTTTCAGTTTTTTTTTAACTATTTATTTTCTGCCAATTTTATTGTAATTCAGCTACAATGTTTGAACAGATATTTTTTATTGGCTAATAAATGTATGCAGCGTTTTAAGTGCCTTTTTGGGGTGAAACTTATTACAGGGGGTAAGTGCTGAAAGTTCAAAGCTTACTGGAGTCGCCTCTGACACAGCTTATTTACTGTCGACAGAATAAACGGCGGGCAGTTCATTGGCTGCGACAGTGCGCAATTTGTACAATTGGTAGCAGTGGGAGGTGCTTGCAGTTGGCCAAATGAGCGCAAGTAAATAAAATTTACGGCCTTTTGTTGCTGCGGTGGCTCGCAAGTGTGCGAAATGCCGGCACAGTTCGTTCAACTGAGCCCCCGAGTGTACGGGAAGGGAGCGAGAAAGCAATTAAAGCGATTGCGGACACACACAAAATGTAAATTAAATTTAATAATTGATGGCGCATAAACGCGGAGCCGCCACCCACTCACTCACCTCTGCACGGACTCTCGCCAGCGGACATTCTCGTTGGCCAGTCCATTGACCAGCCTATGAGCCAGATCAATAGTGAAGGACGTCTTGTCCGCCTCCCGTTGGCACTTTTGCTTTTCGGCCACGGCATGCTCAAACTCAGCTTGAATCTCGGCCAGCTTATCCTCCAAATTGTTAATTTTGGACTTAAGGTACTGCAGGCGTTCCCGTGCCTCGAACAGTTCCTGTTGTGCATCCTGCAGGGCTTGCTGCTTGGGGCCAACTATGAGGAAGACCTGATGATAGCGATGCAGATTGATGACCCAGGCGCAAAGTCCGGCGGCGGCCACAGATTTTTGAACAACTTTGTCAGGATTAAACTCGGGATCCTTGAAAGGGAAAATATATATACAGACGCATTAATGTTGAAAGCTATCGGGCACGCAACTTCTGTATTTACTTTTCTTTATTATAAAATTCTCGATACATCCTTTTATCTATTACCTGTTCTTTCAAGTATAGTTATTTGAAGTACTAACCTTTAGGTATTCCTGCAACGTCTCAATTATATTCGGATGTATGTTGTCTTTGTTGTAGTTGAGCAAATCGTTAAGGAACTGATCCACTCGCACCATCATCAATTTGGCAGTCTTCCAGCTGCGGTCGCGTGGTATCTTTCCATTGCTGGCCAGTAGAACCATAACAGCGGCGCAGACATTGATCACGGCCATGGGCGGCGATCCAAAGGACTTTAGCTCGGTAAGGTTATTTTTGTTGAGAGTGTTGAGCGCGGCCTGGGCGGCTACCAGAGCGGGTTCGGCCTGCCGCAAGTCCTGTTCGCAGAGCTTGGTTTTGATCGAGACATCCTCTTCAATAATACGAACACGTTTCTCCTCTTCGGATGCTGTAAAACGCTCACGCTTCACCTTTTCACTTTCAGCGCTCACAATGACGATCAATTTGTCGGCAGCCGCATTTTTAACTGCCAGTTGAACTTCTTGTATGGCCAGTTGATGCTGTGTGCCGCATAAAAGAAAAGTTTTTTTCTAACTCAAACTGAAACTTGAAGCAACTTTAAAACTTTTTTGGCCAACGAAATTAATTAAAGCTCCGGCACGCTGGCCCAATATTGACACGGTGCAACTTTATCGCACAAATTGTGGGCACACCAATATAAACGCATGTGCACACACATCCTACGCACACCTACTCAGCTATTCTCTCTTGTGGACTGAATGTGCGGTGTACGCACATGAGCATTGAAAATGATATCTGCTCTTCAATACAAACGAATTCCATTAAATTCAATTAGTTTAAATAGCATTACGCGTTGTTTTTTCGTTTCGTTCGTTTGGGTAAGAACTTTTTGTTTAGCGCACAAAAGTATGCTACAAAATAAATGCGATTGTCAGGCATTGGCATTGCGTATACGCTGCGTAACCGGAAACGAGTCGTCCAATTTAAAGAGTGCCATCATCGACAGTCACTTAATGTTACCTATTGGGGTCTGCTCCACCGCGCACCACCACCAGGCTTCACTTTGCTGCGGCAAATGGGCAGCAGATTTGCTGTAACAACAATTCAATTAAGCACACTAATTGAATGCCAGGCGCGTCGCGACGCTTCGAATAGCGCAGCGCAAATGGAAAAAATGTGAACTGGCGCTTTATGCACGCCTGAGCTTGAATGTGTGCGGCCACACACACATACACATTTTATACAAATAGGAATAATGATGGGAGGATAAAACGACTTTGGCACCTAGTTCGTCCTACAATTTTATGAAGGTAATAATTTAAATATTAATTGTAATATATATATAAACAAAACTTATGTAGTTGAAAAATTTATAATTATACTAGTATGTTTTAAAAGTTTCGCCTGAGGTTTTCTTCAATTATTAAATAATTATTTAAAAGTTTTTCGGACAGATTTAGTGCATATTTAAAAATTATATTAAGCAAATTATGTTCACTTTTATTTTTGCGTAAGCGTATGCAAGGATTAGCTTTCAAATTGAATCACTCATTTTTCGACTTTATTTAATAATTTTTTTATCGTATACTCACCTTTAGGGTGTCCACCTGACGCGCACATTCAGCCAACTTGGCCATGCCGCTCTGTAGGCGGGCGATGCGCTGGGCGAACTCCCCATTTTTGTCAACCAACAGTTTGCGGTAGAGGAAAATGTATTCGAGAAATGTTTTTGGTGTCGTGTAGTTGTAGCGTTTTTCATTCTGTAGATAAATTTTCGATATCTGATTCACGGTGCCGTGTACGTAGGCCATAAAGCAGCTGATGGGCGGTATGAGTTCCTGCTGTGAATGAACGCGGGTCAGTTGGGTTATGTCTATCACCTGATCCATGTATATATTCTTCTGTGTGTGTGTGTTTGTTTACTGGCACTTATTGTGACAGTTTAAAATCGTAAATTGTAAATTGTGCAGGACAGACATATAAATAAAGCCAAGGCATCTTACAAACCTCCAAAATGTCGCTGATTTCGGTAAGAAACTTTTGGGAAACCGATTCCAATGCGCTTTTCGGCCATTCATGGAACCAATTAATGGCCGTGCGACTGATAATGGCCGGGAACTTTCGGGCGCGTACGCGCAGCGTTTGTCCCACTGGCGAAAAGCAGAGCACAATTTTGAGCAGACGTCGCACCTTCTCCACAAAATATCGCCAGCAATTCTCTTTTGTGTCTAGAGTGCCGCACTGCTTCACTTCATTCCGTGTACCATTTATGATCGTTTCTAGTTGATCATCATTAAAGAGTTCGGGTATCTCACCAGAGGCGAGCAGATCATTGATCAGCATCAGTATGGACTCATCTGGCAGCTGAGCATCGGAGATGAGAAAAACAGACGCTACATTCTTGAGTCCAACTTTCATATACAGACTCGCGATTTCATCTCTCATATCGAGCAGACCAAAGCCGCGCTTAATTTGAATTTGCGCGACGCTCAGCGAGGATATAAAGGCAGCCAAACGTGCCAGAGTCTGCTTGCCAGAGCCGCCGACACCAATCAGCAAAGCATTTCCACGAGGACTCTCCAAAATGCGATTAATGCTGGCGAAGAAAATGAATATATAAGATACATGGAAAAAATAAAAAAAAAAACAACATTAAAAAAGTAAGAAATTAAGTGAGTTAACTAAGAATCATTTGCCAAGGGAGACTATAGAAATATTTGTGATGTAAATTGTTGCTTTCTAACTTCTAAGTATCATGACTAAACTAGTTTGTCTCATTATTATAATTTTTGATGAAATATCGAATATATTCTTATTATTCCTAAAAAGTTGCTCCTTGAATAGTATTCAGAGCTTAGTGGACTCAGATTACTGGCACAATATAATGGATCTATTCCATGTTTAATCAACATATCTTAAGCACTCAGAAACAACTTTATATATAATATTTCCAAAGTACGCTATTTTTCGAATCAACTTACCGACATATGTGTATCATGGCGTCCTCGAATAACACCAAATTCATGTAGCCCACAATCTCATTGTAACTGGCCTGCGCCTCCAGCAGCAGCTGGTAGAGGGCATCCCAGCTCTTGAGGGGCATGTACTTTTGGTCCACAAGCGATTGCGCAAAGTGGCTGTAAATCAGGGGCTCGGCAAAGACAAAGTCCTCGTCGAAGTCTTCGAAGTCCTTTTTGAATATATCCCGAATGGAGGACTTGAACGACTTAATGTCGTACTGATCGACCAGTCGATCATGGTAGACCCGATACGCCTCGTGCACATAGAGTCGCATCAATTCGGCCGGCTTGCTGCAAACTGTGCCGCTGTAGCTGCTGGCTGTTCCGCCCGCAGACACCGGAGCGCCCACACTGTTCAGCACGCCCTGATAGATGCTGGTGAGGTCGCGCAGATTGAAGATGTAATGGAACTTAATGGCCGTGGGCAGAAAGGCGTATTCCACGCGACGATGCAGGGCGATGCCCACCTGCACCAGGAGATTGCCAATGGAGCGGATTTCCTTGCTGAAGCCCAACGCTGGTTGATTCAGGTGGTTGTTCAAAATGCCGCTGTATATGAAGTGCAGAGTATCCTCGCTAGGTGAGGCCACGGAGAACACACAAAAGTGCCGTTGCAGCCGCGGATCGATGGTGAACGAACCCGCAGTTGGATTCATGCAAGCCGCAAATTGACAGTGACGAATGTCCTTCAGCTGAAGCCTCTGGCGATCGTACCTGATCCCAGGTTAAATGACAGTTGCATCAATCGCATAATTAATCGCATACTTACCATTGCCTGTAGTCCATGAACTGGCGCATGATGGTGTGCGGCTGGACAGTGCCGTAGGCATCCACCTCGGGCATGTTCAGGTCATTAACAAAGTAGATGAGCCGTCGCTTGGGTCCACTGGGCGCATAGCAGCGTCCGGATTTCTTCTCCAGCGGTCGGTCTAGCATCTTTTGAAATATCTCCGATGTGGTATAGAAGTTAAAGTGCGTCGCCTGCACGCCGGTCAGCAAAGGCGTCGACGAGGATGACTTCCGACGCACACCGACGTTGCTAACAGGGCTAACAACATCAAGTGGAGTGTTGCCAACAACAACTGATGGTTGCTGCTGCTGCTGCTGCTGGCTGCCGCTGCTGACAGCTGTCACTGCAATTTCAAGCAGCTCCTGTGCGCTGGCATATTTGCTGAAGAGCTCACGGAAGATGGCACCCTTGCCGCAACCAGAGCTGCCCACCAGCATGCAGGCGAGATTGCGGTCGATAAGCAGCTTGAGGAAGTAGCCCAGACGTGTGGTCTCTGCAGTTGAAATGAGCACGTTCTGTATGTGCGTGTGTGTGTGTGTGTGTGTGTGTGTAAGCAAAGGCTTTGTTCGCATGATTAGTTCATTCTCAAATAGGTCAAGCACGCACCTGCAACGGCTGCTCTACATCGATTTGACACTCGAGCTGCTCCAGAGCAGCCAGCTCGGACCAGCGCTGGAACTTTAATGTTTGCACATTGAGCTGATAGTCGAATACGGTGCCCTGGCTGGGCAGCTTGACGTCCTTAAACTCGCCCGTCCACCACTTGTAAAACTCGCGTTGCCAATCTATTATTGTGTCCTGATGCAGTGCCGAACCGAAACTCCACAGCGTTACGTACACAAATATCGTCTCCAGGGCCAGTTCGGCGGACTCATGCGAGTGCTCGCCATGGTGCAGGCTGTGCGAATTGATGCTGCGATGCTTGCTGCCGCCTCGGGCAGTGTCCCCGTCGGTCTGGTCAGTGTCCAGCAGACACTCGAGCAGGTGACAGGTCATTTGTATCATGGCCATGTTTGTGATGGGCGTGACGCGACGGAAATCGCTTTGCCGCTGCATCAGGCTGGGAAAATACTTCTCAAAGAGTGTGGTCAGAATGCCCCGCTCGATCATGTTCACACGTGTCTCCAGCCACGACGAAACAAAGCTGAAGATAAAAAAAAACATGAAACAGATTGAGAAGGGCAAGTTTAAAGGGCTTACGGAGACCAGCCCAGATCCTGGGGATTGATGTACAAAATGCCCGCTCTGGAGACCGTTGCTGGAGTCGCCGCCTTCAGATGGCCCACCTCGAAGAGCAGGCGCATCTCGCGCTTCAGTGAAATGCGCTCATTGCTGGCCAGCGTCAAGATCTTGTTGTCGTCCATCAGCGTGTTGAGACTCTCAATCCACATGGGATCAATATCGCCATCGAGCACAATCCACTTGGGGTTGCCCGGCGGCATATTGGACTGCTCCCGCATTATGGAGGAGAAGAGTCCGTCCTTCCACTCGCGCGTCGTGGGATTTACAATGCCGAATAGCTCGTCGTTGGACAGCGCCTTTGGGTTGAGCACATGGCAGACTGGCTTCAGCTTCTGTATGCGATACGTTTCGCGCAGGGTTTGCCAAATCTTTGTTTTGCCCGTGCCTGCATCGCCCACGATGAACACGGAGTGGCGAACGTCCAGCAGTTCCTGCAGCTGCACCACCTTCATCAGGAAACCCTCCTCGGGCTGCAGCTTGATTTCATTTACCGCACGTCGGATGGTCTTTTCGAATTCGAAGACACGCTTGCGCGGCACATCGAGGGCGGGAAAGAGGTCGCCTATCAGGCCCATAAATATGGGCACATCCTCGGTAACAATCTTGGGTATGTTGAAATCACGCAGAGCACGCATTAACACCTGATCCTCTGGCCGGCTGTGGTCATCGCGTTTTAATGTGCCGGCCACGACCAGCACCGATTTGATGGCGCGCAGTCCCCAGTCGTAGTGATCCTGCTTGGACAGCAGCTCCTTGCACAGTGTGTACAGTGTGATAAATTTGCGTGCCAGCAGACGTGCATCCTGGAAGCCCTCGGCCATTAACATAATCTCACAAATCAAAGCAAAGTCCGGCACAATCATGGCGCATGGGCGAAACAATGTTTTCAGGTTTTCCGGCAGCTCGGTGCGGCCAGCGTAGCCCGGATTCATGGTGATAAAAATGCCAACCGAAGGCTCCAGCGAGATGCGCTCGCCCATAAAGATAAATTGGGTTTTATGCATCTGTAAACAGCAACCAACAGAAACAGCAACAGCAACAGCAGCAGCAGCAGCAAACCAAGCCATGGGTACATGGTCGTCCAGAGGCAGAGGGAACCGTGGCATCGGGTTGGGAAATGTAATCAATGTGCAGCATTGCAAAGAAGTGGATGGTAAAATCAATTTGCGAACGCTTCACGTCTCGCCGACATTGCGGTCGCACCTTTATCGCCTCCTGTATGGTCTTCACCTGGACGGCCACCACAGAGAGGACCTCCACGCAGATGCGATTGAACTCGTCAAAGCAGCCCCATGCGCCGGTCTGGGCCAGACCTTTGTAAATGTTGCCGCAAGATTTGTAGTCCATTTGCTCCGAACAGTTGAAGACATAAACCATTACGCCCAGTGCCCGGCCCAGGTCCTTCGTTGTTTCCGTTTTGCCCGTGCCCGCCGGTCCCGCAGGTGCGCCACCCATCACCAGATGCAGCGACTGTCGGAGAATGCGGGTGTATTTATGTGGAATGGTATGCAAATTGCAAACGGCATTTATTTTCCACTAACGAGTTGTTTCATTTAAATAACCGGCCAAAAATCAACACCAAATGGCGAGGAATTAAATCCACAACTTCGTTCGCCAAGCAACCTGCACTAATTGGAATTTTGCTTGCTCTTCATTGAACACTATATACCTATGTTTTCATATTCAATTTACATACATCTTAAACGAAACTATGCTTGTAAGATACTTAATTTTAAATAAGCTGTTTATTCTCTTAAATTACATTATGCGAATTTGCAGCAAATAAATAGGATATGCAAGAATATGTTACGGGAATTTATTACAACTGTGTATTGTATGTATGTGCATACTTTAAGTATCTTGTAGTGACTATCAGTTAGACTTATAAGGGGGCTTAGAAATAATAATATTTCAATGTTCATAAAATTAGGTAAAAAGTAGCTTTGATTAAAGCACAATTTAATTGTCTTTTTTTTTTCATTAAAATGCACAAGTTAAATGAAATTAACTAAACTAAAACTTATCATCTCTTTAGAAAAATACTGAAAATGGGTTAAAATATTTTGTACATACTTATGTAACCGACTGAATAAAGTATATATAGTCCAGATAAGTAAGACGAGCTGAGTTGAGTTGTATGAACACATTGAATTTAGAAATTAAAAAAGCTACACCCTAAAATAAATGACTGTCTGCATAAACTTCTTAATCTTGTATATAATCGGTCGATAATGGAGTATTTATATAAAAGCATAGTTCTTTTATATACGGGTGTTTTCATGTTCGCGTGTCGAGCATAAAATAAACGTTGTTTTGTTATATATATTTAGTAATATATATAGTTGACATATATTACACGAAACACAATAAAAAAATGCTCTTATTACATGCGCAAATAACATGTATTGAATTTCCGGTTCCTAAGCCAATTCACACATATTTACACATAATCCGCATACTTAAGTGTGTGAGTTTCCTGCACAACAGCAAGCCCCACATCATTGCTTTTGTTTTTTATTGAAACAGGAAACTTTATTTATTCAAACGCAACTCCTTTTTTTTGTGCACGGAATTCCGTTGTTAAGTGTATTAATTAATCAAATCTCAACATTCCCGATGGAATTTTTTTTAATTAGCTCTAGTGGCTAAATTGCGGGCCCGTTTTGTAATAACATTGAACATAAATTTATTGTTGGGATGCCAGACTTATTCTGGCAGAAATATTTTTGTAATTGATTATGTGGCTGCTATGCAAAAAATGGGAAAAAGAGTATTAGAAGCAAGAAATATTTATTAAAGTTGAAGCCGTTTAAAGTGCGAAATTCTCTGTTGCCAACTTAATATCAGCTATAACCTGGTGTAAATGTCTTTTTAATACGATTTTTGGTAACATTATAAAAAGTCGTTAGTTAGGATTGCTGCTCATATTTAAATTATTTTTGTTATATCGATCATATATATAGATCAAAGTATTTTGTCTCAAATTCTAATTGACCATAAGAGAATCAAAGATTTTTATATGGCTTTCTCACCTGGGTCAGCGTGATGTAGCATCGGTCCGTTAGGGGTGTAATCACCAGTCTCGACGTGTTGCCCAAGTACTCGTAGGCATAGCGGAACTCAGCATCGCAGATATTGGCGAAGCAGTCCTCCTCGGCGCCGCCTGTGCTGATGGTTGCAGTGCCGCAGCCACTGGAGCTGCCCGAGTGATCGTCGTCCCAGCGATGCCGCAGTTGGCTCTGCCATTGGAAGGCCAGCGAGTTGTCCACCTTGGTGGCAATGATCTTGCCAATGACATCGCGCGAGTGGACATCAATTGTGCAGATTGTCATTATTTTCTGTCGATCGCCTGCAGAGAGTTCCCCCAGCAGCAGATTAATCAAGGCGTTCAGCTGGGCTATCTGGCGCTTGTGCAGCTCCTTCATGGCGCCCTCGTAGCCCTCTTCCATGCTGCCAAAGGTGCGATTCACATCCACCGTCCAGTTGATCTGGCTGCAGCAGAGCGCGACCTGTGCTGGCCAATCGTAAAGCCACAAATCGCGCGACTTCTCACCAAAAGCGGCAAGAGCGCGCCGAAAGAGCTCATGGAGAGTGATGCGCATCTGTTGGATGACGGCATTCAGCCAGACCTCAACACGCCCACAGCAGTCGATGTAGGCGGGCTCCTCCCGCTCCCGCTCCCGGTTGACCACAAAGGCCACATACTCATCGTTCTCCTTGGAGTGCATGCCCAGGGCGCGTGTGGTATTTGTGTCATATTGCAAGCGCAATATGGAGTCGAACAGCTTGATGAGATGGCGATCAATCACCTGGGGATTATTGCCATTGGAGAGTATGTCCAGTAAGTCGGCGGCCGAGATGAAATAGAAGCGTGGAAAGGCCAAGCGCTTCGTCTCCAAATAGTCGTTCAGTGCCTTCTCGCAAACAGAGAGACGCTGCTGCAGCTCCAGCAACTGGCTGAGCACATCCTCATGCTGCAGCACCACCTCCATGACGATGCGTACGCGAATCACGCGATCCAGCAAATTGGTGAAGTCCTCATCGATGCGCTCGAAGTTGGCCGCATCTTGTGGCAGCTGGGAGCGAATGTCCGGGGAGCCAATGAAAATGCACTCCAGGTAGATCCATTTGCGCTGCACCTCGAACCAGTTGAGGATTAGGGTATCAATGCCGCTCAGCACGCGCTGCCAGTGGCTCAGTTTATCCAGCAGATATTCGATGTGCTTTGAGGTTGAGATATTTTGTAGCTGCATTTGATTATCGTCGAGTGTTTCAATCAGCTCTTCCGAGACCTTGAGCATACGCACAGTTGGACGGGTTTGATGCGGCTCCAATTCGAATTCCAAGTGTGCCCAGGTGGCCTTTATATCGTCCAGCACTTTAGTCACAGTCATCTCTTTAATTGCACGATCCACAGTGTTCTTGATGTCCTCCTCGTGCTGCTGCAGCTGCAGGCTCAGCAGTTGCGCCAAAGTTGTCGATGTGTTGCATTTGTACGACAGCTGAATGGCATAATTGATAATTTTAATTATTATTTGTGCGTGTGTGTGAATGTGTGTGTGTGTGTGCGGTAATATGCCAGTGGCTTCACTAATTGCCTGACAGCACAGCATGCCAACAACATTTTCAATTGTCTTCTTGTCTTTTGTTGTTCATATTAAAGCCTTTATATTAATTTTCAACATTATCAAATTGCTGAATATTACGGACTCAAATAACCATGTACTGGTTTACATCTAATTAGGAGAAATTCGACACTGAGCCAAGAAACATAATTGTTATGCTCGCCTTTTCGAGTTCACAGTTAATGCGTCCCTTTCCCCAGCTGCTTTCTCAGCCCTTTAGAAAGACAGCAGTCGGATCCATGCCAACGTTACATCCATTTTAGAGATAAATGTAAATTAGCCTGGATTTACATTAGCTTATTATACTTACTAGCTCTTCCAGTTTATAGTGACCAACCAGCTGTAAATAGACATGGAGTTAGCAAAACTTAATAGTTATGAAATTTGTACAATTTCAGTTGTAGTTAAGTGCGCAACATATTTCTACTTGTGCATTTCGATTAGTGTAGATTGATTTACTATTGAATGAATAAAATAAATTTAGTAGCCTTTCAAGTACATTGCAAATTAGTGGAATAAAAAAGTTTTGTTTTAATGTTTTACACTGGTCGGTGATGTGGAAGGAGTATATTTGGCTCCCAGTTTCAGTTGCGAAACTCTTATCGACGGCTCCACATTCCCATTTAATTTCTCCTATGATATAAAATAACTTGCAATACAGTAGTATTTGACTTGCGGTTTTATAGTTTTATCCATATCGGGGGCGATTTGGGGGAGGTATCCATAACCCTAATGATTTCAAATCTTCGTATGCTTTATGAAAACATATTAAAACAAGTTTGGTGGCTCCAGCGTTTATAGATGTAATGTTTTCTTTGTAAATAGATTCAATTCATTTGTCTCGCTAACAATTTAACTCCTATAGAGTGGATATTTGAACTATGGTGTTCAGCACTTTTTACATATTTATAAGCGTAATGAGTTTTGTTTTGCATACATTAAGCT
Source organism: Drosophila micromelanica (assembly GCA_004143825.1). Taxonomy (NCBI): domain Eukaryota; kingdom Metazoa; phylum Arthropoda; class Insecta; order Diptera; family Drosophilidae; genus Drosophila; species Drosophila micromelanica. The sequence continues at coordinate 527 of SCDY01000829.1, read as the reverse complement.
TAAATCAAATTTATTTTTCGAAGTGAAGAATGTTGGGTTTGTGCAACGTTCGTCTGGGTCCTGTTTCGGTGTCTACATTTTCCATATAAGGATAGGTCTCAACTTTTCCCAATCGTAATTTTGCCAAAACTAAATCGAATTTGATAAGGTCTCTTTGTACATGGTTCGGTGTCCAGATGAATTCTACATTTCAGTTTAAAAATAAAATTTTTGGTCCAAATTAATGTCAAAAATTTTCAAATTTTTAGTGTTCCCATATAAGGATAGGTCTCAACTTTCCCCAGTCGAAACTTTGCCAAAACTCAACCGATTTTCATAACGAGGGTATTTTTGTTCATGGTTCGTTGTCCAGATAAATTCTACATTTCTGTTTAAAAATAAAATTTTTAGTCCAAATTCATGTAAAAAATTTTCGAGTATGTACCATAGTGTTCCCATATAAGGATAGGTCTCAACTTTCCCCAGTCGTAACTTTGCCAAAACTCAACCGATTTTCATAAGGATGGTCTTTTTGTTCATGGTTCGGT
>SCDY01000828.1:0-44342 GCA_004143825.1 Drosophila micromelanica | reverse complement strand
ACTTTATGGGGTCGGAGATGCCTCCTTCTACCTGTTACATACATTTCAACAAAACCATAATACCCTGTTTTACCCATTTTCAATGGGTTCAGGGTATAACAACAACAGGAAACCGCAAATCTAATAGGCGTCACGATGTTTCCAGTGTATTCCGAGTGGGTCTTGCGGTTTTTTGGCCACAGTTTTGACTCAAGCTGTGACTTTGGCCGCCATCGACCCACATTGACTACCCGCAGCGAAATTTTGCACATATTCAACCTACCTGCATTGTGGGCGCTGTTCACGTAGGCTGCGGGCGTGGCAGTCATAGGCGATAAAAAAAAATACAAATAGTGCCAAATAGAGTGCAAGGCCTCATTATACCCTCTAATTATTACTCAGTGCCATATTCAGTAGAAAACACATCAATCGTTCAGCAGGCGCAACTTAATTAAATTACATGAAACTATATAATTAGTAAATTAACCGGCATTGCCCGGTGTTATATCATAAAAATAGTTTGGTTCTACTAAAATTAAACCCATTAAATTCGGATGAATTAACTGAATTAACTGCTTTTTTTAAAGTAAGTTGTGAGAAAAGTCAGAGCAAATCATTTTCGTCACATTTTGAACAGAGTATAATGAACGGAAATGTAGCTTCCCCCTCTCTCGTGTCGCAGACCGCCCCCATTTGGGTATGAAATGTAATGGGTCGCCGGTTAGACAACACGTGACTCTGGCAAATGGCAATGCGCTCACCCATAAATCCTTCTATGCACGTAACTGTGTTGTTGTTGTTGTTTTTCGCGCCCTACCAGAAGCAACAACATTGCCCCGCACCCCAGCTCTGCCCGCCCCTCTTCTCTCCTTTCCGTTACGCGCCACGCTTCGCCAAGCAGTTGGCATTGGAATTTAAATTTCATTCCGAAAGGAGATGTCGACACACCCCGTAAGATCGGTGTACTATATGCATATCTCTTGTGGAATGTTCGCCTTACCCTAAATGCTTTTCCTCTACTTTTACTTCTTCTTCTTCTTTAGTGTCTTATATAGATTGCAAAAGTCGCTAACGGAAGTTAAGAAATGCATTCGCTTTGGGGATGCTCGGGGCTAGTTTGAGGGCTTGGCACAGTGCCTGTTAAACTGTACGCACACACAGTTCTCTTTTTTTTTTTTTTTGTTTTAATTGAAATTGCAGACGGCAAATAATTTCCGGCCATGAAATTCGAGTGCACCCTTTTTTTATTTTATTATTATTTTTGTTGCTTTTGACGATGTCATCAGATCACAAGGGAGATGCTCTTTAATTTAATTAAGTGGGCTGGGTTCCTGTCGAACTAACCAACGAGCACGATGATGACGATGACGATGACGATGATGATGTTAATAATCACAATATGACCATAGGGACCTGGTTGTCCAATTCTCTTTTATAATGTCGTCAGCCACTGCGGATTCTCTGCTGCACCGTAAATATTGTGTGAGAATATGGAGAGTTTAAAAACAAATTAAAAAATTTTTTTTTTATACAAAAATCATTTAGAAATGCGTGTTTTTATTTTGAATCGATTATAGTTGGCACAATTAGTATAAAGAATAACATTTAAAGTGTTAAATTTGTGGTCAAAATAAATATTTTTATTTTAGCTAACAGGTCAGATATTTAGGAAACAAAAGATTAAAGATTGGAAACCCATATTTGTTAAAAATCAAAGAAATGATTTTACTTTACATCCTTTCTTATCAAGTGTATAATTTTGTGTAATGTCCGTCCGTGTGTCCATATCATATAAATATAATGCATATTAGTCTTATAAGATATGTTCTGCATTAAGGTAACCTCTGTTTGAATTGCGACGGTTTTTTTTTCATTTGGTTCATTTGCCTTTGGCTTCCGCGTTGACTTTCTGCCTTGTCCCGTTGTGTCCACACACACACCCCCTCTGTTGCCTCCCCTCCCCCCGTGACAACTGGCCTCTGTTTACCTTATGCAAATTTTAGCTGGCACGCGCCCAAGCAACAACCACCCCATTTTGTGGGCATTTTTGTGCCCCTTGCGAATGGGTTCAAAAAACTTTTGGTGACATTTGGCCGGAAGACGGGCTTTAATTGCTGGAGTGGGGCGTATGGAGTGTTTAAGGGGTGTATGTGTGTGTGTATGTGTGTGTCTTATGCACTTGGCGAAACGAAATTCTTATTGATTTTCTTGGCTTCTGTTTTGTTTGGCTTAGTTTCGTTCTCTTGCCGTAATTTTTGGCCAGAAGCAAGTCACTGGGTCGCCTCAAAGGTGGTGGGTTGCACGGAATTTATGACACCAATTATTTATGAATTCGAAATTTGTTTGGCGCGTTGCCAACAGACAGACGGACAGACAGACACACAGACAGATGGTAACAGACACCCAAACAGAAACGTATATGCAAATGCTTATACTTAATACTACCAACGTTTATAAATACGCTAAACTTACTAGCTTACTTTTCTACCAATGTGTGTACGTTGCAGACAATACGCCGGGCTCTCAAGGCCGCCCCGAAAAAAAAACAAAAAAAAACCCCCCACCTATAAAAAGAAGTAACAACAACAGTTATCGGTAGGCGCATCGGTGAATATGTCAGGGCGCAGAAGTCAGACACAGATGGCGCCGCCGCCGCCGCCGCCCAAGCCGAATAAGGGGCAACCAAATGGCAACGGCGCCCTGCCGAATGGCACCAACAACAACAGGAACAGCAGCAATAACAACAGCAGCAGTTACAACAGCAATAAAATTGTCGCAGTCACAGCGGACGGCGGCGATTGGAGCCAGAATAACCAGGGCCAAAATCCGAACAGCGCTCAGAACAGCAACGTTGCCCGGAGGAGCCAGACGCCGCCGCGCACAGAGCAGGTCGTGATGACGCCACGCGGCAAAACAGCCAACAGCACCGTTATTTTAATCGAGCGCAAGCTGGTCGATGAGATCAATGATCGGGTACACGTCGCTGGCGGCGATCACACCGGCATCATCATCAACAAGGATACCGTCGCCGGCCAAAAGAGCGCCAGCAAAGCGGCCGCCCTCTCGTTGGAGTTCCGCGTGTTCCTGGTCAGCGCCAACACCGGCAAACATTCGCAGGAGTCGCGCACTTTGCGCTTCTGGTTCCGCGATTGGCTGACGAACGACGAGAAGCAGGCGCACATCGCCCAGGACTTCTTCAAGGAGCTCGTCAGTCCGCAGGACTTTCCCAGAGGTACGTGCACATATTTTTTTGCAAATTTTAAATTTAATTAATTTCCATTTAATTGACCATCATTGAAATCTGAATTGCTTTAAAAATGTTTTCGATAAAATATGAAGCTTTGACTTCTATTAGAAAATCAATACCCACAGTTTAATTTAAAGGCCTTAAAACTTGAAAATGGTATGATTGAACAGCTTAAAGAAAAGAATATTTTCTTACATGAAATAAGGGTACTCTAGAAAATTTTAAAAACTTGTTTGTTTTCCATGGAATTTTTTATTTAAAAAAAGTTAGGAGAATCTAAAAAATGTTAAAAACTTGCTTTCCATCTTTACTTAAAAAATAAAATAAAAACAACTTTAAAACAGTTGCCCAATTTTAATAAATTATTTAATTCTTAAACGTATTTTTATAAAATTAGATTTAGATCATAAAAATTTGTTTACTTTTTATACGATATTTTATTGTAGATTATTTCCAGATCTAAAACGCAACTTGAAAGAACAATAATAAAATTGTTCATCATTTTGGAAAACTAATTATCAGTTTTTTTTCATTTTTGAAAATTTGAGAAAAAGAGAATTAATTTTAAATAAATTAATGAGAATTAATTAATGAAAAGTTTCAATGAGCTCATAAAACTCAATTGCAGCAATTTGATAATATCTACAATTATACTATGTATATGTACGTGCTTTTATGCATTTCAGATTATGTTGGGTTTATCAAGAAGATAATGAAGCTGCTGCAGCATGGCTACACCGAGATACAGTCCATTGAGATCGAGCTGCGCATCTTGGAGGAGACATCGGCGCCGCCGTCACGTCCACGTAAGTCGCTGTGTGTGAAGAATCTGTCTCAGTTTTCGTTTATAAATTCTCTTATAATTTTGGTTGGCTCTCTTTCTCTTGACTCCTGACTCGTCGCTGTATCTGTATCTAAAAATCTCTCTCTCTTTCTCTTGGTCGGGGTTTTCTTTGTGTGTGGCGTGGTTCGTGGTTCTTCGCAGCCCGCGATGGCTACATCATCTACTGCTACGGGGACTGCAATCGCAAGTTTGAGGAGGCGCTGCTCGCGCAGAAGAAAACAGGTGATGGCGACAACCTGATGAAGGCCATTTGGCTGGACATGTACACTGAACAGCTGAGCGCTCGACGCAAATGATCCGCTCCGGCTGCCGCTGTCCTAACTAATCCAAATGCAAACAACTAAAAACCAACTTTTGCTAAAATGTTTTTTTTTTTTTTATTTGTGCATTCATTTGTCGAGCGCTTGTTTTCTGTGGCTGTTCTCTGTTTTTTTTTTGTGCTCTTGTTGATTGTTCGTTCGTTTTTTACTAATGCACGCACCTCGTCTGTTTAAATAAAACCCAAAAAAAAACAAAACGAACGCACTGAGTTTTAGTACCAAAAATAAAAAATTATTCAAATAAAAACTAAACTAAAAACAACATCAAGTCTTTAATAACAATAAATGTGCCCAGTTTCTGTTAAACTGTAGCCAACTGCCAATGGCTTTAAAACTGTGCCAACTGCTCAGTGTCTGTTCAACTGTTTGGGAGTGCATTGCCTTCAATGCGGAGACAGATAGACAGACACTCAAGTGTCCAATTTTGTCTGTTAACGCTGCTTAAGCATTTAATTGCAGACAGACAGCGCCTTCTGCTACCCACCCCTAACCACGCCCATTTTGTAAATGTAGCTGCTGCCTGCCCGCCCCCTGTGCGCCTCTTGTCTCGGCCAGAGTTAACCATTAACGTCAAGTTTTGCCACTGCATGAAGCATTTTTTGAAAGCAACTCTTCCTCTCTCTCTCTCCCATCGCAGTTTCGTTGGAAGAATCACAATTTGAATCTCCGCCGCTGACACAGGAGAAGGTGCTTGAGCTCATTGAGCAGGCTTATCCGAATCCCGTTTCGCCCGAAGATCTGGCCAAGTAAGTTTGTCGAATCCCAAATCAAAAGAGAAAAATGCATTAAATTTCGTTAATTCTCAGGGACTACGGCTGGAGCGAACAGGATGTGCTCCTGGTGATACAATCGCTGCAGGAGCGCGGCCTCATCAAGTCGATGGAGTACAATGCCTATACGCGCATCCATCACGAGGACAAGGAGATCAAGGTGGTCAAACAGATGCCGACGATAGCCTCTAATAAGCAGCCAACGATTGCCATCATTACGGCCCAGTATTGTGAGAAGTTGGCCGTGGACGCGATGCTCGAGAACAAGGAGACATTTGTCCGTTACACCACAGTCGGTAGGTGGCGCCACTGGCCAATTGTGCTATTGTGCCCGGAACGAAATCAGTTCTGCTCCGTGAGCGTATTCAACTAATGCCCTCACTCTCTCTTTTTCTCTCTCATTGCTAACTGTCTAACGGTTTACCAACCAAACCATCAAAAAAATCGAAAAAAAAAAAAAACAAAAAAACGAATGTTGAATGCATTTGCATCTAAATTGTTTGCTTGCCCCTTTTGCCACGATACCGCAAAATTATTAATAAATTAATTAATTACTTTTCGAACGCAAAATCAATATGTAACAGATTCCGATCCCAATCTAACGAACTCACTCAGAAAATCAAAAAAGAAACGCAGATTTGGTAAGCACCCAGTCCCCTACAATTTACACACATAGCCATTAAAAAAGAAAAAACCCGTTCAACAATATAAATGTAACTTAATTTGTGTTCAGGGTCAAGTTCACATCAATTTGCGCAAATCACGCAATCAATCTTAAAGGTCTCTCTAAACATATATATCTCGATAAAGTTTAAGTGCAATGTTAACCGAGATCTGTTAAACTCATAACATAAATGTTGTGGGAAAAATGTTAGTTGTATATTATTTAAAAAGTTTTCATTTAATATTATCATAAGTGAACTATATTTTATGATGTATTTTCAACTATTTTGCATCTCAATTTTTATAAATTCCAGAGAATGTTTAAAGTTTTTCTAACATATGTAAAGTATTTAATGTTTAAATTAAGTAAAGCAAACACAAATGTTTAAAAATATGGTTATTGGAAATAATGTGTAACTATTACTAATAAGTAATATATAACTAAAATAATAATAGGTATTTATATAATATTTATTTGTGTTGCAAATTTATGCAAATTGTGAACTTGACCTTTGAGTTATATTTTGTAATATTGTTGTTGTCAGAAACGCTTCTTGTTTGTTATTGTTGTTAACGTTAAGGTGTTTTGGTTTTATTGTTATTGTCATCTTTGTTGTTTTTTGGTTGTCACCAGCTGTAGGAATGGGTCAATGGGTTTATTTTTATATATACATACATTTAATCCAAAGTTTTTACCTATCATTGTTGATTGTCGTCGTCACGCACATTAGTCACAACAAATACAAATACAAATACAAATACATTGCACACCCGCAGCACACACACACACACACACACACACACACACACACACACACACACACACACACACATATATATACGGAGATTGTTGCCCACATGATGTATCCATCCATTTTTGTAAAGACATTAAACTAACATATTTTTCTTTCTCTCTCTCTTACTGTCTCTCTCACTCTCTTTTGTTACTGCAGGCGAATCGAATGTTTATACCCTGGGCAACATTGGAGCACATCGGATAGTGAGCACAAAGCTGCCATCGGTGGGCAGCACGCGGGAGGCGATGACGGCGACGGGCAATACGACAACCAGACTGCTGGGCACATTCCAAAAAGTTGACTATGTCTTTATTGTGGGCGTGGCTGGCGGCGTGCCGCACTATACGGACTACAAGAAGCACGTGCGATTGGGCGACGTGGTCATCTCGTATGTGGACAAGCAGCGTGCCCTGATCAACAGGTGAGCACCCCTACCTACAACAATCAATTTGCCTGGTGTAGTTAATGATTTATTTAACCATTCACAGCAAGGAGAAGCCGTATGTGTATGTGTACAAGAGCGGAGATGATGTGAAAACATATTTCCCCGTCAACGATTCCCTGCAGCAGATCGCGGAGAGCCTGCAGGCGAACATGGAGCTTAAGCGGCCGTGGGAGACGTATTTGAGCGATGGCCAGCAAACGCTCGCCCAAAAGACGGACAGCGATTTTGGACGGCCGGACGCCAAGACGGACAAACTGTTTATGAACATTGGCAACAACGAGGTTATCGAGGTGGCCCATCCCATTGCCGCCGATGAGATCAACGGCGTGACACGGCTACGCCTGCATCTGGGCCCAATTGGTTCTGGCCGGGATCTGGTGCGCAGCGACGATCTGCGCACGCAGTTTGCTCGCAAATTTGGACTGCTTGCCACCGATGTGGAGATGAGCAGCGTCCTGGATAGCATCATAGGCAATTGCCGGGAGAGTTTCATTCTGGTCAAGGGCATCTCCGACTACAAGGACGGCATGTCCACCCGCAAATGGCAGAATTATGCCTCACTATCCGCAGCCGCAGTGGTCAAGTCCGTCATATGTGGCATGGATGCGCCGACAAACGTTTAAACGGTCCTCCCCACCATCAACCACTCAGCGCATTTAACTATGATTTTACAATTTTGCAAATAATTTCATCTATTTTTTTTTATTGTATTGTTTAAATCCTGCAATGTATTTATCAAACATATTTTGTTCTCTGTGCGTTATTAACCAAAAGCGGCCCCCGATTAATATCTGGCGGTGCCTCCAAGTAGACCAAAATTTGTGCGTTTTCCTAATACCTTGTATGTGCATATGCACCTCATGCGTACGTATGTAAAAGTAATATGTATTGAATAATTTCTTGTTATTTATTTGTTATGCTTTTGTACTACATATACATAAATAATACACATATATATCATAATAATTTACACCATATGTTCGTATATATATATATATATATATTCGTACATACTTAAAAAATAATAAATACTGCAATATCATTTTGCAAGAATAAACCATCTGTTTATTTTAAAGAAAATAATCGATTTTGAATTTGCGCGGCAAATTCAATCTACTCTTTATTAAACCGTCTGGCAACCCTTTGACGTCAATTTAAATGAAAACACGAAACGCAGTTTTGTTCGCTGCATAAATATTAGCAAAATAATTAATTGAAAAAGTATATAAAAAAAAAAAAACATTCTAAAATATAAATTTACAAATATATCAGCTTATCTAGCGCTGTGCGACGAACTAACCTATATATATTTTGTATATTGCCACATACTCCTATTATAATATTCATATTTCTATAGTTGCCTTAAGTCTAAGTCCCTTCCCATAATCATTTTCTCGTTTTCCTAGTGGGTGGGCTTAATGGTTCTCGGTGCATCCTTTATATTGCTGTGTGGAGCTTATTTGTTAGACATTTTTGGGAACATATAAACGACAATATTTACCTTATGTGTGTGGCGTAGAATTTAGAGGGCTTTCGCAGAATCGGAATAAGATTATTAACGAAAATATTATGAAACCAATGCAAACAAGCACAAAATGGCATTTACTGTTAAAAATCATGATCACAGAATTGAAAAAGCATCAGCTCGAATGAGCCAAATAAATTTAACAGTTGCTTGAATTATTTAGCTACAAATTTGATATTTAGATAAAATAATATCGGGCAACTAAGATGCTTGAAACACTTTTAATTCAGTTAAGTTTCAAATTCAGCAGCTAGTGCTGTACTACAGATGAATTATGAAAGTGGGGCAACTTTGGACCAATTGCTTGAATTTAATTAGGCGCGAGGCAACGGTATTTCAATTAGCATATGGTCTGTATCTTAAATAATAATAATAATCCACCGCACCTGCCTACATAATTGTGTGTACCTGCATATTAAATGTTTTTACGCAATATATACATAGGAATTTTTACATGTTTATGTGAAGTTGTACAACAAAAATCAATTTATTGTTTCTTTGCTAAGCCAAGCTAATCCGTTATTAATTTGAAAATGTTTTATCGATAATAAGAAAGGACCATCTATTCGTATTAAATTGTTAGCAATAGTCTCAATTATATGACAAGAATAACCTCATTCGGCTCTGTTGGACAAATTATAATTCTTAAATATTTAATTTTTACAGTTAGATTTGATGATATTTATAATGACTTTTATCGAATTGCTCATCTCAAAGTCGTTGTCAATAAAATATTCATCGTCAAGTGGTATCGATACGGAAGAACCTATCGAGCTGACACCGGTATATCGATATATAACTTTAATTTGCTTATATTTAATAAACAACGCAATACTGTTAAGTTCCGCTGACAGATATGGAATTGTCGTAAACAACTAAGGAAGATTGACACAAATCCTTATTTAGACACTCTTCACCTACGTTGAAAAAAAGTAACAATTACCATCGGCAATTAGAGGGCGCACTTCAGTGTAAGGGTGAGGACGAATCGAAGCACATGTAAGTGAAGTGAAGCTTAAATATTAATTCGACAATATTCTGTTCCACTGTTTGGAGTGGGATTATATGGAGTGCATGCCTAATTTCCTCAACGAACTTTGTCTGCGCATTCAAACATATATGCGTTTTTTGTGTATATAAAACAGGTCTGGAGTTCAGACAGGTCAGCCCAGCCTGTACACGTTTTTGTTTTGTTGTTGTAAACTCTGGCTTCAATGTGCGTGAGATAAAGTGTTTAGATTTTGCTAAAAATAAAAAAAAAAAAATAAAGAGTGCGAAAATATTAATTGAAGTGTGTATGACAGATAGGACATTTGGATTGCAATATTCTTTTTTTTATATCTACAAGTATCCGTGCAGCTCAATTCACATTAAATACAAATAAGACGCGCTCGCCATGTGCCTCATTTATATTTTAATGTGTAACATGTGCTTACAGTGGAGCATACGATAAGATTATTATGCTCTTTCTAGAAAGTTTTTAAACATAACGTTCAAGTTTGATACATTTTTTTTTTTCAATTTACACAATTTAAAAATGAATGTGTAAATGTTGGAGGTATGCAACAGGTAGAAAAGTGCGTAAGTTAGCGGCAATAAAGTACATACAGTGTGTCAAGAATGAGTTTACACATTACGAAAAATATAATTTTGTTTCAAAAACAACTCTTTAATTCACTAAATGAGTAAATCCTTATAAATTATACTAAATTACGCTATTTTAGTACCAGCAATTTAAATGCACCAAAAAAATTATAATTATACTCAATTTTGAAAGGGTCAAAAAACTTTTTACACAAATTTTGTAAAGTGTCGTTAAAATTTGTTTTAAACATTAAAAATTGATTAATATTCCTTTAGTCCTTTAGCATCTATGATACATTATAGATATTATAGCATCTCTAAACAAGATAAAAACATAGTGTCGAAAGCATATTCCCTATATATCCGAAATTTTCGGATTTCAATTTACGTTTGACAATAATTTTCTCAAAGGTGATATTACCAATATACCCCATGATTAGTTCCGACTCTTAATCTTATCTGAAACCGCTTGACGTTTAAAAACAAAAATAATTTCCGGTTAATTTCGATATTTTTATCCAATATCGATATTCGATTCTATATCGATTTTATTTGAGAGGGCGATATGACACGTGGTAAAAATTGTATTCCTTAATATTTTTCAATAAGAATTTCGTCAATTGATTGTGATTAAATTTTCACTCGATTTCAATTTTTGGTGAACCCAATCAGCTGTTCCACACAAAATCAAAACAATTCTGCAGAGTTGCCAGTCCGTAAACAGAAAGTTATCTGGCAACACTTCTATTTTTAATATAATATTTGATTGAAAATATGCAGCAAAAATTTGCAGTTGTATTTTTTTTAATTAAATTTTTTTTTTATGAAATAAATAATTGTAGATAATTCTAAAATTATATCATATATCCAAATTGCTTCGCCACTAGCGCGTTGTGTTAGGCAAACAATTGCTTGATACCCTATTTAAAACTCATATGACAATCAAATATTTAAGTGCATTAATTCATTTATTGTTTGTTTTTTTTGGCAAATCTGTTTGTCAACCATTTCATCTTATTTATTATTATTAACAATTTCACAGACAGCTCCAAAATGCTGACTAACATGCATACAAATAAAAAAGCCAATTTACGCCGTAAATAATGCAAACAGAAATGCGTCTCGTATTCCATATGAAATAGGATATGGAATTCGTGAGATGATATACAATTATTGTTTACGATGAGTTTTGAATAAAGCAATTCAATTTTGATTCAAGCAATAATTGGTTTTTGTTTCGTTGATCAGCGCAATGTCGAAAACGGATTGTTATCTGGAACTGGAGGATGGCACCGTCATGCCGGGCTGCTCGTTTGGAGCCAAGGGAACGGCCACCAGTGGCGAGGTGGTGTTCCAAACGGGCATGGTCGGGTACACAGAGGCGCTCACGGATCGCTCATACAGCGAACAGATCCTGGTGCTGACCTATCCCCTGATTGGCAACTATGGAGTTCCGGATGTACAGGAACTGGACGCCTATGGATTGCCGGAGCACTTTGAGTGGCTCCGGGGTGCTGTCCAGGTGGCCGGCCTGGTTGTCGGCGAGATATGTGAGACGCCCTCGCATTGGCGTTCACAGCAAACGCTCTCCCAGTGGCTAGCGGAGCACCAGGTGCCCGGGATCAGTGGCATCGATACGCGGGCCCTGACCAAGAAGCTCCGCGAACAGGGCAGCCTCCTCGGACGGATTGTCTATCAGCCTGTGGAGGCCGGAGGCGCGCAGCCGGCACCGTTTGTCGATCCCAACGAACGCAACCTGGCCAAGGAGTGCGCCATCAAGGAGCCGATCCTGTACAGGTCGCCGCATGGCAGCGGTCCTCGCATCGCGATCATCGATTGCGGCCTGAAACTGAACCAGCTGCGTTGCTTGCTGCAGCGCCACGCATCCGTCCAGCTGCTGCCGTGGAGCGCCCAGCTGCAGGAGGATCAGTACGATGCACTGTTCCTGTCCAACGGGCCGGGCAATCCGAGCAGCTGCCAGCCGATTGTTGAGCAGGTGCAGCGCGTTTTAGCCGCTGGCGGCAACAAGCCGATCTTCGGCATCTGCCTGGGCCATCAGCTGCTGGCGAAGGCGATTGGCTGCGCCACCTACAAGATGAAGTACGGCAATCGCGGCCACAATCTGCCCTGCCTGCACCGGTCCACCGGACGCTGTCTGCTCACCTCGCAGAATCACGGCTACGCGGTCGACCTGGAGCAGCTGCCCGCCGATTGGGAGGAGCTGTTCGTGAATGCCAACGATGGCACCAACGAGGGCATCGTGCATCGCAGCAAGCCGTACTTTTCGGTGCAGTTCCATCCGGAGCATCATGCCGGTCCGCAGGACACCGAGTTCCTGTTCGATGTGTTCATCGATGCGATCAAACAGCCCCAGATCAGCATCCCGCAGCTGATCGAGCGCCGCCTGCGGGTGACGCAACCGGAATCGTTGCCGCGTCCGCGCAAGGTGCTCATCCTCGGCTCTGGTGGCCTGTCCATTGGCCAGGCCGGCGAGTTTGACTATTCCGGATCGCAGGCGATCAAAGCGCTGCGCGAATCCAACATCCAAACGGTGCTGATCAATCCGAACATTGCCACCGTTCAGACATCCAAGGGCATGTCGGACAAGTGCTATTTTCTGCCCTTGACGCCCGACTACGTGGAGCAGGTGATCAAATCGGAGCGACCGAACGGTGTCCTGCTCACCTTTGGCGGCCAGACGGCGCTCAACTGCGGCGTCGAACTGGAGCGCGCCGGCGTCTTTGCCAAATACAATGTACGCATCCTGGGCACGCCCATCCAATCGATAATCGAGACCGAGGATCGCAAACTGTTCGCCCAGCGCGTGAATGAGATCGGCGAACGTGTCGCGCCCTCCGAGGCGGTCTACACGGTGGCCGAGGCGCTCGAGGCAGCCGGTCGTCTTGGGTATCCGGTGATGGCGCGCGCCGCCTTCTCTTTGGGCGGACTCGGTTCCGGGTTCGCCAACAACGAACAGGAGCTGGAGACGCTCGCCCAACAGGCGCTGGCCCATTCCAGCCAGCTGATCGTCGACAAATCCCTCAAGGGCTGGAAGGAGGTCGAGTACGAGGTGGTCCGCGATGCGTTCGACAACTGCATCACCGTCTGCAACATGGAGAACTTGGATCCGCTCGGCATTCACACCGGCGAGAGCATCGTGGTCGCCCCCTCACAGACGCTATCCGATCGCGAATACCAAATGCTCCGCAACACCGCCCTGAAGGTGATCCGTCACTTTGGCGTCGTCGGCGAGTGCAACATACAGTACGCCCTCTGTCCGCACTCGGAACAGTACTATATCATCGAGGTGAATGCGCGACTCTCGCGCAGCTCGGCGCTGGCCAGCAAGGCGACCGGTTATCCGCTGGCGTATGTGGCCGCCAAGTTGGCGCTGGGCGAGCCGCTGCCGGAGATACGGAACTCGGTGACGGGGAACACAACCGCCTGCTTTGAGCCCAGTCTGGATTACTGTGTGGTGAAGATACCGCGCTGGGATCTGGCCAAATTTGTGCGGGTCAGCAAGCACATTGGTAGCTCAATGAAGAGCGTCGGCGAGGTGATGGCCATTGGTCGCAGCTTTGAGGAGGCGTTCCAGAAGGCGTTGCGCATGGTCGACGGCGATGTGCAGGGCTTTGATCCGTATGTGGCCGCCGTCTGCAAGGATCAGCTGTCGGAGCCGACGGATCGTCGACCGTTCGTTTTGGCCGCTGCCCTGCGGGCGGGCATGTCCATCGAGGAGCTGCACGAGCTGACCAAAATCGATCGCTGGTTCCTCCACAAGCTGCGCAACATCATCGACTTCTACGGCCAACTGGAGTCCGCCGGCAGCCAATTGACGCCGCAGCTGCTGCTCAGCGCCAAACGACTCGGCTTCGCCGACAAACAGATCGCCATGGCCACCAAGAGCACCGAGCTGGCGGTGCGCCAGCAGCGACACGAGCACCAAATCCGGCCGTTCGTCAAACAGATCGACACCGTGGCCGGCGAGTGGCCGGCGAGCACCAACTATCTGTACAATACGTATAATGCCGCCGAGCACGATATCCAGTTCCCCGGCGGACACACAATTGTCGTCGGCTCTGGTGTCTATCGCATCGGCTCCTCGGTGGAGTTCGATTGGTGCGCCGTCAGCTGTCTGCGGGAGCTGCGCAATTTGAAGAAATCAACCATAATGATCAACTACAATCCGGAAACGGTATCCACCGATTATGATATGTGCGATCGCCTCTACTTTGAGGAGATCAGCTTTGAGGTCGTCATGGACATCTATGAGCTGGAGCGCTCCGATGGCATCATCCTATCGATGGGCGGCCAACTGCCGAACAACATTGCGATGGATCTGCATCGGCAGCAGGCCAAGGTGCTGGGCACCTCGCCGGAATCGATTGACTGTGCCGAGAATCGCTTCAAGTTCTCGCGCATGCTGGACAGAAAGGGTATTTTGCAGCCGCTCTGGCGGGAGCTGACCAATCTTCAGTCGGCGGTCGCCTTCTGTCAGGAGGTGGGCTATCCCTGTTTGGTGCGACCCTCCTATGTGCTATCCGGTGCCGCGATGAATGTGGCCTATTCCGATCAGGATCTGGAGACCTATTTGAATGCCGCCTCCGAGGTGAGTCGCGAGCATCCGGTGGTCATATCCAAGTTCCTCACCGAGGCCAAGGAGATCGATGTGGACGCCGTTGCGGCCGACGGCCAAATTTTGTGCATGGCCGTATCGGAGCACGTGGAGAATGCGGGCGTTCATTCCGGCGATGCAACGCTGGTGACGCCGCCGCAGGACTTGAATGCCGAAACACTCGAGGCCATCAAGCGCATCACACGCGATCTCGCCAGCGTTTTGGACGTCACCGGACCCTTCAACATGCAGCTCATCGCCAAGAACAACGAACTGAAGGTCATCGAGTGCAATGTGCGCGTCTCTCGCTCCTTCCCCTTCGTCTCGAAGACACTCGACCACGACTTTGTGGCCACCGCGACACGCGCCATTGTCGGAATGGATGTGGAGCCGGTCGACGTCCTCCACGGTGTCGGCAAGGTCGGCGTCAAAGTGCCCCAGTTCAGTTTCTCGCGACTCGCCGGCGCCGATGTCCAGCTGGGCGTCGAGATGGCCTCCACCGGCGAGGTGGCCTGCTTTGGTGACAATCGCTACGAGGCCTACCTGAAGGCCATGATGTCCACGGGCTTCCAGATACCCAAAAATGCAATACTTCTCTCCATTGGCAGCTTTAAGGTACATTTATTCGCCTGAGATGCCTCGAGTTAAAAACACCATAATTGAAGTTTATCGTTTTTATCTTCTGGCAATCGATAATGTTATCGATCGCAAACCGATAAAAAATCAATATCAAAATAACAGAAACTATTGCCCGTTACTAATATATTTCTTTCATGTTCCCCGCTATACAGCACAAAATGGAGCTGCTGTCCTCCATTCGAGATCTGGCCAAGATGGGCTACAAGCTGTACGCCTCGATGGGCACAGGGGACTTCTACGCGGAGCACGGCGTCGATGTGAGTACATTCACAAAATTTACAATCGCAATCAGGCAAATAGACATAGCCCTTGTTTACACTTTATATAGATAAATAATTTTACAGCTTTACAAACATTACGATCAAGGTTGTATTAGCGATATTTTTTTTGTCACTGCTAGCGGGAGTACGCGCTAGTGGCGAAACACATAAACGTGAAGTTTAAAGCTTGAAGTTTTGCTAGGAATTGCTTTAAATTGTCAAGAAATTGAGTTTTCTTTTGTTGCTTTACAAAAAAAGTTTGAGCTATTTTTATACCCTGAACCCATTGAAAATGGGTAAAACTGGGTATAATGGTTTTTATAATTTGAAATTGTAAGATCTTCGTCACAAAATGTGATATCAACAATTTTGCTTTCGCCACTAGCTTGTTGCTGTGTGTACAGTTGTTTGTGTTAAAACACAAATTTGATTATGATTATTTGATTAAATTTAATTAAATAACTTTTTCATAAATATATATTTGATTGTTTTTCAAGGATCCTTTATAAAAATGTAGTTATATTCAAATATTATATATATTTGTATTAAGAATTTTTATTGCGAGGTTTTTGTTTTTTTAAATATTTATTAAGGAAAAAAAGATTTTTGAATGCTAATTTATATATTTATTAAGACTGTTGATGATATATAAAATATAACTATAATACATTCAGGGGGGAAAAAAAGTAAGTAGAAAGCTTGTAGTCCAGATATATATTTATGATATATACCTTCTTGAGTTGTCCCTGAGTTAGACTCGAGTTGCAGCAGCTAATCGGACATGTTTGTGGCCACTCGAAGGGAGTTTCGATTAAGATAAGACTCGATGGGTATTATTTATTTTGATTTTCCGCTAATTGAAGGCGCTCTTCAACTTTTGCGTGTTGCGCTTGAGCAAGTTGCGCAGCTCGCGACGCCTCGATTCCGGGGCCAGTGTTTGCATCAGTTGCTCCGCCTTGTCGCCGATTGTGTCCAGCTGCAGCCGCTGCAGCAGTCCGTCCAGCATTGCTTCCGGCTCTGATTGTGGCTCGGGTTGTGGCTCTGGTTCTGGTTCTGGTTCTTGTTCTTGTTCTGGTTGTGGTTGTGGTTCCACCAGCTCCGCGTTGCCATCGTCGCCGGAATGCACTTGCACCACATGCTCCACCTGCACCACATGCTCCACTTGCTCCACGTGGGGAGTCTGCCTCGAGCTGGAACTGCAGCTGGTTCGCGGACTGTCGGCGACGGTGGCCAGGTGAATCCGCTCGATCTCGCTGGCCGCCTGACAGAGCGCCTCCGCATAGTGCTGGGCGTACTTTGAGCAGCCCAGCTGCTGGTAGAGACGGCACAGACGCTGCCCCTGCTCCAGGTACAGGCGGGCGTGCTCCTCGTTGCGGTATTCGGTTGCCCGGGCCAGCATGGCCAGCATGTGATCCAGCAGCAGCTCCAGCAGATTGGTGCGACGCAGAATCTCGAGGCCATCGTTGAGCGGCGCTGTTGTTGTTGTTATTGTTGCTGCTGCTGCAGTTGTTGTTGTTGTTGTTGTTAGGGTGAGGGTCAGGGGTGCGGCATCGGAGGAGAGGCGACGCTGCTCGACCAGCTTCAGTTGCTGGGCGCGCAGCATTTGCGTTTTGCGCCGCAATTTGCCGCGAGTGCGTTCCTGATGCAGTCGCATCCCGAGCAGGCCTTCTGCATCGCTGGCCAACGGCAACGGCAATGGCAACGGCAACCTGCCGGCTAACTGTTCCCGCTGCTCCGCGACGTCGGCGACGGACAGCGTCGGCAGCTTGCGCGCAAACTTCGCCCGGCTGCGCAGCTGCAGATAATCGTCGGCGAGCAGCGTCTCCAGGAGGCGATTGTAGTCGAGTCGGGGATAGAAGTGGTCGCTGTGCTGCAGATGGCGCAGCGCCTGGAGCACGTGGATGAGCGGCTGTTCGGCGATGGCCGCCATGATCGCGTGCAGCTCCATTAGAGCCTCCTCCGGCACATGCTCGAACAGGTTGCGTCGCTCGATGAAGAAGTCCTTCAGCTGTTTCCGGGCCAAGCAGTCGGCGAAGGTGCGCACGAAGCGCACCAGCTGCTCCCCGAGGAACTCCTCCGGCCAGTCGTTGCTGTGCCGCTCGCACAGCCAGAACAGATGGGTGCGCAGCTGCTCCATGATGTGGCCCATGGCAGCCGGACACTTGTCGTTCACGTGGGTGCGCACCAGCGCCTTCATCACCAGCAGCACCTTCAGCTGCATCCGGGTGAGGTGCCGCTCGAGAAACTGCTCCGCCTGCGGGAAGACGATGCGCCATTCCAGCTCACGGAACGGATTGCGCGCCCGCTTCGGCGCATAGCCAACGGGCACCACATGGTAGCCAAAGGATTGGATGCGCTGACGCATCGCTGCTGTTGGCCACTGGAACTGTTCGCCCGTGTGCAGATTGGTCAGCTGTGGACGCGATCGCAGATTGAACTCAAAGGCGCAATCCGGCCAGCTGTGCGGCACATGGATGGCGGGCACCAGCTCCTCCTCGGCGGTGTAGACGCTGCAGCCGCGATAGCCGGCGGCGGACAGCTGCGTCTGGCCAATGCCCAGCTGGCGGCCCAGCTGCTGGCGCAGCAGCTCGCCAAAATAGTTCATAAACTGCTGCGAGCTGAGGTAGCATTGCTGCAGTTGGGCGCGACGTCGCTGCTGCTCCACGCGGCACTGGCGCAGCACCTGCACCGTCTCATAGCCGGAAGCTGTTCCAACTGTGTGCTCCTCCTGCTCCTGCTCCTGCTCCTGCTCCTGCTCCTCATCACTGCTCTCGTCGTCGTCGTCGCTCTGCTCCAGCCAGGCGGGCAGGCAGCTGGACAACCGACAGACGCACGCCTCCGGCAGCACATTGCGCTGCAGCGACGAACGCAACAGCTTCAGCTCCTCCAGCGGTCGCTGCGTGTTCAGCCGCGCTATATACACGTAATCGTAGTCGCCCTCGGCCCAGCTCTGGCCACCACCGTTCGCTCCGGTGCTGTAGCCGGAGCTGCCGTCCGTATAAATGCCATCGATGGCATCGTTGTCATCGTCGCTGCTCGGACTGCTGCTGGAGGTGCGCTGCGCCTGCGCCTGCGCCGGCGTCGGTTCGCGCAGCTTGAGCCGCACATAGCCCAGCCAGCGACTCTGCTCCAGCAGCTGGACGTACTGCGTCCGGCAGGGCGTCGTCCGGTAATAGTCCGTCTCCAGCAGCACCTTGCACAGCGCCGCTATCGAATCGTAGTTGGCATCGTTCGGACGCGCCACGTCCACGTTCTCGAACACCACATAGGTCAGCGGACGCTGGAGCGGCTCCGCGTCCGAGTCATCCCTGCGGATCAATTAATTTGAACAGTAATCGAATCGAAGTAACAACTTTGATCAAGTTGGCAGCCCTCTTTCGCTTTCAGCCGGGTGTAACCGAATGCGCAATACTCGCTTTTATATTTTCTTTATTGGCTTTTTCAGAATTATAATCTTGAAATAGTTGCTAAATACGATTTTATACTCGTTCATCAAGCGAAAAGAGTATATTGGCTTTGTGCAATGTCCAAATTGAAATTGGTTTGAGGTGTCCTAAATCAAACATATACAGTAAGCATTCCATATAAGCAACATTTCAGAATTACTGTACAAGCAACCAAAATTCGATTTATCGATGTTTGTTATTTTTTTTTTTAATTCTGGTTAGTTGCTTATATCAAATGTTTACTGTATCATCCATTATTTTAGGGTTCACGAAATTTTGCAGACACTGTTCGGATGATCTCCTCTAAAAATTGAGCTGTTAAATTTCGAACTAACAAATAACAAAAATCATTATTTTTTGTTATAATCGCA
This sequence comes from Drosophila micromelanica, assembly GCA_004143825.1. Taxonomy (NCBI): domain Eukaryota; kingdom Metazoa; phylum Arthropoda; class Insecta; order Diptera; family Drosophilidae; genus Drosophila; species Drosophila micromelanica. The sequence continues at coordinate 24,837 of SCDY01000828.1, read as the reverse complement.
ATAATAATTAAGATAATTTTTGACTGTTTAAAGCTATTATTCTGTTATTATGCAATGTTTTTAAATATTAAATTAAATTAAATATTAATATTGCGTATTGTTAATTAGATCACTTTTCAAATTTCAATTTCAAACTAAAAAAATAGTTGTGTTTTGGTAAAATTGAAAAAAAAAATAGTACAAAAAATCGTTTGTTCGCACTTTCTACGTAACAGCGCCTTTCTATGCGATTTTCATGAAATAGCTTGAATATGGCTAGCAGACTACTCTCATTCTATCCATGAAAATCATTAGGCGATTTTCCGGTTAGTTGGACTTACGTGGACTTGAAGAGCAGCCGCTTGGCGACGGCCGCGTCAATGGCGCTGGCATGGAGCAGGCTGTGCTCGGTGAGGATTTGGGCGCTGGCGCGCTGCTTGGCCAGCAGCTGGTCATCGATGGCGGCCAGTTCGTGCTCGAAGTGGCCAAAGAACTGGATGCCCAGCAGCAGCTGGTTGAGCAGGAACGTGTGCAGCTGTCGCTCCAGTTGGTGGCGCGTCTTCTGCTCGATGATGCGCTGATGCTCCTCCCGCTGCTGCTCCAGCGTCCTGGCATAGAGCGCACTGACGCATTCGGTGGCGCTGCTGCCGTTGCTCCCCCCCAGCAGCCGCAGCTGCGGCGCCAAATTGTGGCTGCCACGCGCACTGCGCCGCAAACTGTTGCCACGTTCCGTCCGTTTGCCGCTGCCGCGTCGCTGTCGCCGCTTGCGCGCGTTGCGCTTCTGCAGCTTGGCCAGCTGCCGCTGGCGCTTCTCCTCCTGGCGGTGGCGCCGCCGGACGCGCGGCCCCGCCTCCGCCAGCCGCAGCTGCTGCAGCGGATTCGGCAGCGCATCCCCGTCGGAGCTCTTCGAGCACTTGCAGCCCATCAAGTGGTTGGTTATTGGTCGGTCTGTCGGTCGGTCGGTCGGTCGGTCGATCCCAACTGGCGCAGTCCAAACTGCTGCGGCTGTGGCTCCCTTCTGTCACTGATATCGATCACACTGATCGAATTTCATTTTCTTGCCATTGTCATTGGCCGCCTCGATAAGATCACAATTCACATTCGAGACAAGTGTTGATTTCTTCCTACGCTTCCGGCTAGACAAGCGGAGCCCCCTCTCTTATCAGCGTGTTTGTAGCCAATGTTAACGTGCACAGTGGGGCAAAGAAGAGAAGACCAAAATTTGGTTTACAAAATATACCCGATTTCTTTCAATTCTTATGCGATAAATTTCAACAAAAATTATATATCTATAGAAAGTTTTATTCTAGATTATCTTTAAAAACGAAAAAAGTATGTATTTGTTTTGTTTGGGGGTTCGAGCCAGTTCGAACCTCGCTCTTTGGTGCAGATCGAAAAGTTTGTTGTTTGAATCTGAAATATATATATATTTATTAAGATTTAAATAAAAAATTATTAACAATACACATTGTATTATGTATTAACACAGATTTTCTTTTTAAATAATCCATGTTAACATATTTCAATATACGCCCTTTTGTTTACTATTTTCACTGCGTTTGTTAATTGCTGCTTTTTTTTTTCAAGACTAATGGCCTTTAATAGAACGCAATTAGTATAACAATTGTGTTATCTATATGCATTAATTAGAATATATTAAATTTAAGATAACAGCGGTAATTTGCAATCTTGTTTAAAAAAAAAAACTTGAAATGTGGAACTGAAAACAATTATTGAACATTGAATTGTGACTCTTCAAATTTATAATCGATTTTAGGTATCGATCATTCTGTTTTGGTAAATATCAGGGAAATCCAGCGATGTTCTTGTTTCTATTTAGATTTTTGATGATTAATGATCACCTGCTATCGATTATTCGCTAGGTGTTGCAAGTGTTGGTTCCACTGTGCAAGCGTCGCTTGTAATATTTTGTTGTCTCTGATGTTATACGTATTGGCATTATTGTGCAAATACAAGTGAATTATTATGTAGGTCTATTAAGTGCAATATCTTTATGTGGCCCATGCAAACATTTGCCAATTGATCGTGCTGGGCGTGGCCCTGGCCTTGAAGTCCGTCTCCTGAATTGAAATACTAACCGAAGCGATGCTTCTTTCTCCTCTTGCAGGTGGAGTCCGTACAGTGGACATTCGACAAGACAACGCCCGATGACATCAACGGGGAGCTGCGACATTTGGCAGAGTTTCTGGCCAACAAACAGTTCGATCTGGTTATCAATCTGCCCATGCGAGGTGGCGGCATACGCAGGTAAGCAATGCATAAATAGATAGCCCCCAATTCCATTCTTGACCTGAACTGAATTGAACTAAAGGCAATATAATAGTTTAATATTTTTATACAAGCATTTACTGTACTTGAACTGATTCGACTCTGTCCGTCCTTTTCCGTCCTTATCTGTGTAAAATTTAAAACCTATCGTTAGGGAATTTTGCAGAGATCCGTATCGAAATAAAATAGAAAATGGACTCTTATAACTAAAAATACTTAATCCGATTTTCATCTTTTTTTTGGTAAAGCTTAAAGATGATGTTTATGATAAAAAAGAAACTTGAAACATATACTCGTAATTGTCCGCGTCAGATAAAGGGCCCAGTTTTTATGAGATACTCCCAGAGGGGTCGTGGCAAATCGATTGAATCTTCATATGAACCTCAACTGTTTTCTCTTCTAAAGGCGAAAGATAAAAGGAGGCGAGATCGATAAAAATCGATACATTTTTGGGTGCGAAAATCGATTTCTAAAATCGATACTTTTCAAATACAATAATGAAAACCATTTGCGACCAGTCAAATAATATATTTTCTCTTTAAAAAAGCTGTTATCAATGAACTACTGTCAGTTGGTTGTTGTTTATATCGTTTATCGATCACTAATCGAATTTGCATCGAATCGCAGGGTCTCATCGTTTATGACACACGGCTACCGGACACGTCGCTTGGCGGTCGACTATTCCATACCGCTGGTGACGGACGTCAAGTGCACCAAGTTGTTGGTGGAATCGATGCGGGTGACGGGCCGTAATCCGGGTATGAAGACGCACACGGACTGCATGACGTCGCGCCGAATTGTGAAGCTGCCGGGCTTCATCGATGTCCACGTCCATCTGCGGGAGCCGGGCGCCACCCACAAGGAGGACTTTGCCAGCGGAACCGCGGCCGCGTTGGCCGGCGGCATCACAATGGTCTGCGCCATGCCGAACACGAATCCGTCGATTGTCGATCGCGAGACCTTCAACCAGTTCCGGGAGCTGGCCCGTGTTGGGGCCCGCTGCGATTATGCGCTCTATGTGGGCGCCTCGAACAGCAACTGGGATCAGGTTCAGGAGCTGGCCACGCAGGCGTGCGGCCTGAAGATGTATCTGGACGATACGTACGGAACGCTGAAGCTGAGCGGCCTGGCCGCTTGGCAGCGCCACTTGTCCCGCTGGCCAAAGCGGGCGCCCATCGTTTGCCATGCGGAACGCCAGAGCATGGCGGCCATAATATTATTGGCCCATCTGCTGGAGCGGCCGGTGCACATCTGTCATGTGGCGCGCAAGGAGGAGATTCAGCTGATACGCGCCGCCAAGGAGAAGGGCATTCGGGTCACCTGCGAGGTGTGTCCGCATCATCTGTTCCTCAGCACACGCGACGTGGAGCGTTTGGGCGCTGGCATGGCGGAGGTGCGACCGCTGCTCTGCTCGCCGGAGGATCAGGAGGCGCTCTGGGAGCACATGGAGTACATTGATGTGTTTGCCACCGATCATGCGCCACACACGCTCGCCGAGAAGCAATCGGAACGACCGCCGCCGGGCTTTCCCGGCCTGGAGACGATCCTGCCGCTGCTGCTGCAGGCCGTCCACGAGGGTCGCCTCACGCTGGAGGACATCAAGCGCAAGTTTCATCGCAATCCGCGCAGCATTTTCAATCTGCCCGAGCAGGCGCAGACGTACGTGGAGATCGATCTGGACGAGGAGTGGACCATCAACAATGCCGAGCTGAATACCAAGGCCGGCTGGACGCCGTTCAACGGCACCAAGGTGAAGGGTCGCGTCCATCGCGTCGTTCTGCGCGGCGAGGTCGCCTTCATTGACGGCCAGGTGCTCGTCCAGCCCGGCTATGGTCAGAATGTGCGCGCCAAGCTGCCGCTGCCACAGAAATCCGCCTCCGAAATGGACGGCAGCGATCTGCCCAGCGACACCGATGTGAACGACACCTTCGCCCGCTTGCTCACCGATGGCGCCACCGTTGCCAGCTCCCGCGGCACCACGGTTCACTTCTCGGACGAGCCGAGCACCAGCGCCAGTGCCGAGAAGCTGGCGGCAGCGTCGGCGGCGGGCAGCTTCCTGCGTCCGGTGTCGCCATCGCCGCGACTGCGTCTCGACTCCTCCAGCAATGCAACGCTGAAGGAGTATCTGCAGAGGAGCTCGCTGCTCTCCGAACCGGATCGCGTGTCGCACTGTCTGGTCGGGAAGCATGTGCTCTCCGTGGATATCTTTGACAAGGAGCGCCTTAACGATCTGTTCAATTTGGCGCAGCTGCTCAAGTCGCGGGTGACCAAAGATCGGCCCGTCGATGATCTGCTGCGCGGCAAGATCATGGCCAGCGTCTTCTACGAGGTGAGCACGCGCACCCAGTGCAGCTTCAGTGCGGCCATGCAGCGGCTGGGCGGACACGTGATCACCATGGATCAAGTCACCTCCTCCGTGAAGAAGGGCGAAACCCTCGAGGACAGCATCAAAGTGATGGCCAGCTATGCGGATGTCATGGTTCTGCGTCATCCCGAACCGGGCGCCGTTGCAGTAAGTACCACCAACAAAAAACAAAAATTTGATTCCAATCTGATCTTCACTCTCTTGGCTCCGCAGCGCGCCGCATCATTTTCGCGCAAGCCGCTGATCAATGCCGGCGATGGCGTTGGCGAGCATCCAACGCAGGCGCTGCTGGACGTGTTCACCATACGCGAGGAGATCGGCACCGTCAACGGCCTGACCATCACCATGGTGGGTGACCTCAAGAACGGACGCACCGTACACTCCCTGGCACGCCTGGTCACCCTCTACAATGTGACGCTGCAGTATGTCGCCCCCAAGGGCCTCGGCATGCCCGAATCGATCATGCGCTATCTCCACCAGCGCGGCGTCACCCAGCTCAAGTTCGACACCATCGAGGAGGCGCTGCCCACCACCGACGTCCTCTACATGACACGCATACAGCGCGAGCGCTTCCAGAGCGAGGAGCAATACCAGCGCGTAAGTGCATTCTCAAAAAATCCATATACCCTGTAATTACGTGAATTAGATATGTCCATTTGTATTCCCTCGACCTCATAGATCAAAGTTCGTCTGAAGCCACTTGAGTTTCATTAACAAACAAACACTTACAAACGTTGCCGTCGGGTGTAACCGACTGTCCAATACTCTTTCACATCATAAAACCAGGCTCGATTCTTGGTCATCAGATTTTTGCATTTTAACCTCCCCCAAGTAGGCGTGCCAAATAAATCTTGGGTTTATCTTCAGAGATGTCATCAGTAATTTGTCTACTAAATTTGATGTAACTAGCTTTACAACTGAGAAAGATATATAGATTTGATCGGTGTGCCACGCCCGATTTTTCGATTTTTAAAAGATTTTTAAACAGTATAATTGAATTCTCCAAAAAATGTCAACTTATCTGATTACTATATCAAGGAGTTGTTTTGCAAAACCAATATACCCTTTTGTAAAAGTTAAAAATTTGTCCAAGCTCTTTTAACAGAATTGCGGCTTTTAATTCCTACTTCACTGACGTGCCATCATTTTTCTTGCAGTGCTGCGGCCAGTTTATTGTCACACCCAAGTTGATGACGCGGGCGAACAAGCGAACCATTGTCCTGCATCCGTTGCCGCGCGTCGAGGAGATCAGCCGTGACTTTGATTCGGATCCGCGGGCCGCCTACTTCCGGCAGGCCGAGTACGGCATGTACATTCGCATGGCCCTGCTGGCGATGGTCGTTGGCTGTCGCAACACGGCGCTCTGAACGCCCATACTTTCCAACTTACTTTATGATTTAATTTTTTTTTTTGTACATATAAATATAAACACGACGAAGTTAAAAAAAAATAACACGATGATATCAGCTATCGGCTAGCCATCGACAACTTGGCGTTATCGATAACATTGCCGCATTGCCCAACACACTTACGCTTGAAACCAAAAGTGTGGCAGCTTTGTAATCAATTCAAAATCATAACATTATTATAACGAAGGCTACATACAAATTAAGAAATATGAAAAAAAAACTTGCATATATATATTTAAATGGCTTAAATTTCTAGTTGTCAGTCTCTTGTGTTCACAAACATCACGTTCTTTGCCAGCGCCACTCGGACATTTGTCAATATCGGTCCACGACAATCGTTGTGTCCTTATCGTTATCCTTATCGACGCTCAGGCTTAGAGTGCTCTCCGCGAATGCGGCATTCAGATTGCCGGTCTTCTCCACGCCGGTCATGGCCACCGCCAAAGCGTTTGTCGTCTGTTGCTTCCTTTGGATGCAACAGCTAAAATATGCTTTAGTCGACTGTCTCTAAATCGGGCAACGGTCTGGAAATGAAACTTACGTTTTGCGCTTGCGACAGGCAACCATAGAAACGAGCACGGCCAGTATAATAATGGCCGCTAATAGGCCCGACAAACCTGCCACCATGGTCATCATGCCGTGCGGTTCCCCATCGGAGGTCACCTTGGTAACTGCGTGAAAACCAACCCAAAAAAGAGATAGATAGAGAGGGAGAGAGAGAGAGAGTGTTCCAGTTTTACAAAATGCCTTGCTGTTTATAACCCAACCCGCCCCGCCCCGTCGCGCCCCCCACGCATCATGAATCATGATGCATTCGCCTCAGAGTCTGCGTTTCAGGGCCAAAATCGTGTTGACGTTGAACTTCAACTTGTTAATAATCGGTGATTGGCTGAATGCCGGCTTAAAAGCTGTTGCTGTTTTGTTTGTCTCGAACACACACACACACACACGCCTACACCACACACACACACACGCACGCTGGCACTTCCGGTAACACTTTCTAAGCCGGAAACTGGGCTTTCACTTACTTGAATCCTCGACGACAAATCGTTTGCTGTTGGGTAACGCCGATGCCTGCACAAATCTATCCGCCTCCATTGGAAAACGCAGTTGATGCGATCTATTGTAAAAGTGAAAAAAAATTCAATGAAAAACCATAAAACACCTGTTTAAATATTATTATTAGCTGCATAGCAAATGCACAAAAAACCAACAACAGCAATAATAATAATAACAGTTTATTTATTTAGCTATCTGTAGTTCAGCTTGGATATTAGCCCAGTTGCAGCAACCGCTCGGCCCACGGCCACGCTCGACTTCATCCGATTGTTGGCCAATCCTCTCTAATTGTGGGCCATAATGCAAACAAAACAACAACAAAAAACTCGCTCAGTTTCAACGTTGAAGCGACTACGCACTGTGCTAATTAATTGATTTGATCGGTGCTTTAATCTGGCCTTATCAGCAAGCGACAACAACAATGACAATAACCACAACAACAGCGATGACAAGTTTCGGTTTCGCTTTTCAATTGTTGCAGCTATCAGTGATTTAGTCGACATTAATTAATTTGATTTAATTGTTAAGTGCGCGCTCCTAATCGTACGCAAACGAAAATAAATCCGAGAAAGTCGCGTCTTACTGTCGCTTTGGCCACACAACAACATAGGAACACAACACTGCGCTACAGGGCACAGGTTTCGGCTCGGCTCGGCTCGAACCCAACCGAACGAATTAGCACGGTTTGGAATATATATTTAAAATTATTAAATTATTATTAATCTATTCTATCCTAAAACGATTTATTTTAATTTTTAATGAACGCAAACAAAAGTAGAGTCTTAAAAAAAAAAAAAAAAAACGCAACCAAGACTCGAACCTAGACATTGATTTGTAAATATAAAATGCAGGTTTTCGAACCGATCTGAGCCTAAAGGCTGCCCATTCGGGTTCGAACCGTAAACCGGTTTTTTATATATATATTTTTTTTAATTAAATATGTATATACTTATATATTTATATATATATATATATATATATATATTTTTTTTTTTTGGTTTAATAACTTGCAACTGCTTATCTCAGATTTTTACATGCAATATTTTAAAATTGAAAATGTGTTGAAAATAAATCATGTGTGCGGCAGGTAGTTAATTCAGTGACTGCTAGTCAGAATGTGATGTTTAAAGTGCTCCGATTTTAAACATGTTTTATTTCCAGTGCTCAACTTGAAAGCGTCTTTCGCATCTGTTTCCGTTCCAGCCTTAAAAAGCGGCTATAATCGCAGCAATTGTTTGAAAAACAACTAATTTAAAGCTTTAAAATGATCTACAGGGGTTATTTAACAATATTCTATTTAAACTTGCATAGGAATTGGCTACTTTATAATTAATCTTAATTTCATGACACTTTAAAGATTTAAAATATCAGATTTATTTATCACGTGACGTGACAATCAAAATCGATCGGGAGTTCTGCAAAATCGAGCCCCTATTAAAAGCGAAATTCCATTAAAGAGCACAAGCGAGAGTCAATGGACGAATTAGAGAGTTGTATATATAAATATATCTATGCTTGTAGAATAGTTAAATGAGCAAAAGCTGTTGCGGAACCGAAAGAGGAACTTTAAGTGATCATGAACAGAATGTTAACTCTGCCCGTGCCCAGTTTTGCTGATCTGTGTAGTGTTTTATGGTATTTGCATGATTTGCATTTAAATAAAAAATAAAAGCAAAAACTATCGAAATCTTAATACAGAAGCACTTAATACTGCAAACGTATGTTTATAGTGATATAACTGAATTAAATACGTATATGTACATATGTTCAACAGCTAATCGCAGATCTGAATGAGAATGGAAATGGGAATCGGAATCGGAATGGGAATGGGATGTGAGCAGAGGCGTTGGAATGGAAATGCAGGAGGGGGGTGGAGGAAAGGAAGTGGATTGCATGTCGTTGCCAACGGGCGAAATTGTTGGGAGAAATGCGAGCACGTGTTTAGCAATAAATCACAACGAAATTATTATTATTATTATTATTATTATTATTATTATTTTTTTAGTTTATTTATAGTTTAATTTTAATTTATTTAATCAGTTGTGGCTGCGGCGATTTGCAAGATAATTGCACAAATTAATAGTTATAAATAACAGAACGGGATTGGGAGTGGAAGTAGAAGTTAAGTTAAAACATAGTCAGTTTAATTTAGTCACATGTCCACATGTCCATAAATAAATACAAAAAATAAAATTACTAAATTGCCATTGCACAATGGCAAATTACAGCTTATTCAATAAAAAAAATTAAAAGATGACAACTTGAACAAATATTATAAACACGAGTTTGTCGATACGTATCCTAGTTATTTATTATATATGCACATTCAGCGTTATAAAACATGTTAATTGCTTCAAGCGCAAGGCAACCAGGTTTCCCCCAAAAACTATTTTGATTTAAGACACACGTTTATCAAAACTTTGATTATGAGCAGTTTAATCAGAACTTGATTAGGTCTGGCGGCATGCCAAATTCGATTTTCATTCATTCCCGCCACTTTCTAAGATTGAATGGCCAAAATGATTGAGGGCAAAATACTTCAAAGCACTTGAATCACACTCAAAAAAAAAAAAATATTATAAATAAAAATAAATTGTGTGCTGGTAAAAGTTTGCAAGAAAAAAAAAACGACACTCAAGTCCTTAATAGCGGGTACTCACAAACACAAAAAATTTGACAATTTATTGTTTACTTTTGGCTTGGTTTGGTTTTTTTGGGGGTGCTCTTTCAAAACTTCAAAACTGTGAACTGACGTCGCCGACACTCAGCGTACGACTAATGCGGACTACGTAAAGCCAAAACGTTACTTTCGATTGCGCCAAAAGCGAACGGCGACAGCGACGCCGACAGTGACAGCGACAGCGACAGCGGCAGCGGCAGCGGCAGCGACGTCAACTTCGACGTTTACGTTGCAACCAACAACAGACGCGGCTCGGAATCGAATTCGGAATCGGAATCAATGTTGAAATTAGTATTCGGAATTGATATTGGAGACACTCCGAACTTGACTTTGCAACGTTATTTTGTGAAATGAGCTTAAAATCAAATTCAAATGGAACAAACGCCCTGAAATTGGAGCTGAGCTGCGAGCTGTGAAAGCGATCCGAGAATTCAATGTCAAGTCGCGCAACTGGTTCAGTTTTCAGTTTTTGCAGCGGTCAACGGATCTTCATTATTCGCATCCGAATTACAAGCACATTACTCATACGACCCGTGCAATGACGTTGACCGTGTAACAAGAGTTTTCGATTTCCAGCCAATTGATAACTCCGATGCCGGAACCAAGCATAGCACAAGAAATGACAACACATTAATTTCTTGCTGTTTACAATTCTGATATTCCCATCAAGACCCATCCCCATGCCCATCTTCCTCTCCGTCTCCGTCTCCGTCTCTGTCTTCGCCTTCGCTCACGTCTCTGTCTCTGTATCGCTGGGCGTGCCAACACTTGTTCTGGGCTCTTCGCTGTTTTTCCCTGCTAATTGCCATTTAGGTGAATCATTTGACAGCTGTTTATGTAAAGTGTTTAATCTTTCGATTTTCCATTTTCCCCCACCAATTTTACTATCAAATACACACAAGTTTTTTTATACTCGTTTACGTTTACGTTGTCCGTATTGAAGCTACTGACCTGAAACTTACAATAGATACTCGTGATAACCCGTGTTATCCGATACACATTGATAAAAAATTTTACATATGGAACAGATCCAATTTTTCAAACCCCTTAACTTTGTCAAAACTCAACCGATTTTCATTTTTCATGTCCTCTAAATTGATTCTGTATTTAAAATATATGCACTTTTGAAAATAAAATTTTTTGATATTTTTGGTCCAAAAGAGCATGTACCCCCCCCCCCCCTGATGTATTTTCGAAAAATATTTTTTTTCAAAATTTAGAAATGCGAATTTTTATTTTTAATCGATTTAGCTGGTCACAATTAGCATAAAAAACTACATTAAGCGTGATTTTGAGAGAGTCAATTTTTTGGTCAAAAATCATGCCAAAATCGACAAAAATTTTGACATGTAAGACTCTCAGATACGTAGCTCTCATACTTCAAACTCTCATAACTTTGTCAAAACTGAACCGATTTTCATGTTTGAAGGCATTTTGGTCATGATATGATCTATAGTTTGATTCTGCATTCAAAATATATGCACTTTTGAAAATAAAATTTTTTGACATTTTCGGTCCAAAAAAGCATGTACCCCCCCCTTATGTATTTTCGAAAAAAATTTTTTTTTCAAATTTTAGAAATGCGAATTTTTATTTTTAATCGATTTTGCTGGTCACAATTAGCATAAAAAACATCATAAAACGTGATTTTGAGAGAGTCAATTTTTTGGTCAAAAATCATGTCAAAATCGACAAAAATTTTGACATGAAGACTCTCAGATACGTAGCTCCCATACTTCAAACTCTCATAACTTTGTCAAAACTGAACCGATTTTCATGTTTGAAGGCATTTTGGTCATAATTTGTCCACTAAATTGATTCTGCATTTAAAATTTATGCAGTTTTGAAAAACACATTTTTGACTTTTTTGGTACAAACATTATTTAACTGAGGCAGTTATAAAGATTAAAACCCCAACCCCAATATATGCCAATATTGCTATTTTCTTTCTAATTAATGGTTTAAAAAAAATATAGGCGTGGGCTTTTGAAAGAAGCGAAATAACGAGAATTTAAAGGGGATATATACGAGTTTTTATATAATTGTTAGAGGTTAATTTATAATTTAAGTATTTTGTAGACAATTTCTTTTCATAAAAACTAATATATTATTAGTTTGAGTACAGACACCAACGTAAGTGGCAGCAGGGCAGTCCAGATTTCATTATTTTTATAATTAGGGTGCGACGTTTGCTTAATGAATTTCTGTTTATTACTGATCAGGTTTGAATTTTGTAGTTCGAGTGTTTGCTATGTGTCCGTCTTAGCCAGCCCCTTTTAAACGGGCACTTGTAGATAAACAGTAAATGTTTACGGCTATTCGTTCGCCTAAACAATGGAAATGTGACACGAGTTTTCTTTATGGCATCGAGTTTGTATTTTAAAGTAAAAGGAAATGTCAATTAAAATGGCACTTGGCGTACTTTGTTTATTTCAATTGCTTGATTGCATAACCATATAGTAAAAATCACAATTGAAAGTGAAAATCTATTTAGAGAGATAAGCAAATAACGTCTTCTTTATTCAGATATCATGTGACATGTGTATGGCATATTATTATTTCAGACAATAACGAAAAAATTCATTGAAAAAAAATATGTACCAGGTGAAAAATAGGAAATTCAATTATTTTTATTTTTTCTTATTTTTAATATTTTACTGAATATAAGAAATATAATTTGATAAGTAAAAAAAATTCTTAAAAATAAATTGAATAATTTTTATTATTTTTTTGTATTTGTAATCTATTGCTGAATATAAGTAAATTTTGTGAAATTTCAAAGGTAAAAAATTTAATTTTTTTTGTGTTTTTTATCTATCTCTGAATATATGTATAAGTAAATTGTGTGGAATTTGTTTGGTGACCAAAAGAAATTCATCTAACATTTCGTTGTATTTGTCTCTGTGTACTTTTATAAATATGCACACGCATACAAATGCACAACTGTGTGTGTAAGCAGGCATGCCGATCTGTGACGTTCGTTGCCATAACAAAAATACGTTTATGCGTACTAAAAATCGCATCCACAATTTACGTTAATGCGTAATAAAAGCATCTGTTTTTAGTCGGGCTGTGCCAATTTTTCATCACTGCTGCTGCCAGAACAGAAAGATGTACATATGTATGTATACATGTACATCATGTAAACCAATTTGAATGCCAATATTTGCCAAAAACAAACCACTTTATATTTTTGCTCACTTTCAAAATTTGTTTCGGAAATTTCCTCTAGAAATTGTTGTTATTTATTGTTGTTGTTGTTGTTGAAACTAGTCACTCAGTTTAAACGAATCGAACTTGTAATTTTAATTGAAATATACAGTGTGTCAACAAAATATGTTCAATACACTTCTTTTTTTTGAGAAACAATATTTAAAACACACGCGATTTCCAACCGATTTTGTCGGCATTCGAACACTGAAAACTGCCTGTCCGTCTCGAAGGCGTCGGGCCCCAAATGAGGAGGCCGACAAAACAAATAAATAAAACAAAAAATACAAATAAATATAAAAATACAAAAATAAAAAAAAAAAAACAAAAATTTTCGGACAACCCCTTTTGCTTTTGTTTGTTATTTTTATTTAGCTTTGGCTTTTTTCTAGAAATAAATGTTTACGAATACTTTATTTTACATTTTCTACACACACATATATACGATACGTATTCTCTCTATTTGTTTATCTGACGACACTGAAAGAGAAAAACAAAATTTAACAAGAAATGAGAAATGAGTGCCAAGAGATTTTAGCTTTACGTTAAAATTGATTTGTTTATGTCACAAGGAGCATATTAGCTGGCTGTGAAATTGAGTTTAAAAAAATCGCTTATTCAATAAAGAAAATGTTTATGAGAAAATGTTTATAAAATTCAAAAGCAATTAAAACACTGAGTCTACTTTACAGGCACACTTAATTCAAAGTTATCGAGTTCAATGCATATTTGCAATAAGAGTTCCACAGAAAGCTATCGACAGGCATAGCATCGATACCAGGCCAGGATAACATTGTAACAAGTACATCGAAAAATGCGCTTAAGTTCCGCATAGCAGCAACAGCTTAACAGTTGCGCATGCGTTGCAGTTGCACGTGCGAGAATCGTGACGGAATTGGCAATTTGCCAATTGCCAGCGCCAGATAATTGTGAGAGTCGGCGAAACTATGTACAGATGTACGCATACACAGCTACGTACGTATGCATGCATTTGTACATATGCATGTGTGAGTAATGTGTATGGACTTATGGAAATGCAACGGTTTCAATTGTTACAACTTTTTGAAGCGTCAACGCCGCTTCGCTTAGCTACCTTCATTTGACGTCAACGCCGGACTATTGTGACGCCACCGCAGAAGCATCTGCAGCAGCGGCGGCGGCGGCAGCAGCAATAATTGATTTGATAACAAGTTAATTTCACTGTCAAAAAGCTCGCCCCCGTCGACAGCACAGTGGCAATGCATGTTGCCCACTCCCACTTGATTTAAATTGCCGTTGCGGCTGATAAATTACACTAATCACTGCGACGCCAGCGGCACTTTTTTTTTATTTTTTTTGCTTCACGCGTTGTTTGTGTATCTCGCTTAGTGTTCGTTTTTGTTTCGACTCCGACTCTAGCTGTCTCACTCACGCTAAGCACGACTTAAAAGCTCAATAAACAGGAAAGGAAATCGCAGCTTAAGTGCCGTTATTGAAATTCGAGCGCAATATGCATGTGTATTCGTGTACACACATACACACAAACGCAAAGAACTCAAAGTAAATTGCATACTTAGTATACAATTTGTATGTATGTGTGTACAATTCAATTTATTTGTTTGTTACTGCAAAAGTTGATAAGCTGTTATTGGGCCTCGTCTGCTTATTGTATTTTTATTTATATTTATATTTTTTTCGTAATTTTCCAAACTGCATTATCAAGTACTTTCGTGCAATACAGCAAAAGCATCGAATATTTTGTGCTTATAATAAGTTGTCGCATGCATTCAAAATGTCAGCGAATCCGAGATTTGATTATAGAAATAATGGTAATGGGAAGCCTAAATTTTATTTTAATCAAATTTGACAAACATGGCAACGGGTTGTTACACAACAATTTTTGCCAAAGTTGGCTTCGACCTAAAATCAAAAATGTTGAATCGCGATTGATTCTATAGATCTTTCCGAGTTCAAACTAAATATAGCCGTTAATCGAGTCGTTTCCAATTTATATAAATCGAGTTTGATTTTCATGTCAGCCCAAAATTATGCAATGCAAAATATATTTACGTTAACACTACACACTTGTCATCTGTCCAGCTGTTGTTAAACATTGTGGCACATAAAAGTATGCAATGATTTTATTGCGTTCAGGGTATAACAAGAACATTTCAGTCGGGTGTAGCCGACTAGGCTATACTCTAGCTTTAAAACTGAGAAAATAAAGATTTTCGTATTGATGCATATACACAACCAATATACTCTGTTCTGTCTGTAAACAGACACCATAAAAAAGTTAATTTCTCAAAAGGTTGGTAAAGTGCAGAAAATTATGCTATCTTCTGTCAATAAATACAATCAAGTATTCGTGAATAAATTCGATTTTATTCTTTGGTTTTAATCGAATGTTAGTTTTCGTAAGTCCTTCGCTCCAGTTCCACATCATATAACGATACATTTGAATACAGAATTCATATTTCTAAGTAAGTTTTCGGTGTAAATTTTTGCAAACGGCTTCAATAATCATCGCTGATGAGGACCAAATATTTTCAGTATAAAATTTCAATAGACTCGAAATCTGAGTATTGGACACAATTCGTTAAAATCAATTCAACTACTGCATTCTACAGCGATTCGATGCTGCCCTTTTTGCTCTTAGACATGCCAAAATAATCCCACCAAGACGATGGCTTCGCGGGACCAGCGATCGCTGCACCGGAGCCCTGGACCTGGGACACTGTGCTGACGTCTAGCCGATTTGTGCTGGCGCTATTTTCCAGTGTATTAACGGCATTTGTGCTGGTGGTGGTGGTGGTGTTGGGTGTATTCCCTGTCTGAATGGTGGCACTCGATTGCTGCGGCGTTGGCGCCAGGCTGGGCCGTGGCGATGCAGTTATATTGTTGCGCCGGCGATGCCCGCCTCTACACAGCTTATCCATGAATGGCAGGCACATGGCGCTGGATGATTCTCGTTTGCCTAACAGAAAATTTTGAACTTTTGTGAAGGTCTCAACACAATTTCGAATTTTAACTGCCCAAATTTCAACTGAGTTGTCCGCTTGTCACAGCCCAAGCCAAGCGCCTGAGCTCTGAATCTATGCCTGCTCTGCCAGGCAGCCACACAAAGCGCTGGCAGCTGCCACTGCTGGCCAGGATTAAGGTCATGGTCAATGGTGCCGCATCCACATTTACTATGGCTAACACATTCCATAGAACTGCAATCTACAAATTCCAAAAAAAAAACAAAAACTCTAAAAATGCATAAAAATTAAAATAGAAAAAATAAATAAGTAAAATCTTTGCAATGCTTATTCACCATATAATAACAGCCGAAAACTGTTATAATTATTAAACCTTTTTTTTAAATTTTAAAATATTTTATATCGACCTTTAGGGGAGTTCATCCGAACACTGTCTGCGAAAATTTTGTGACTCTCGAAGGGAGATACATACATATATACATTAAAATAATGTTACTCGGGTATATACTAGTACATATATTCCAAATTTTAAATCTCTAGCTTCAAAAGTAGGTACACAAGACACGTTCTTTCCACATTGTGAACGAGTATAAGAATAGATATTGTTTCGAGCTTCAGTTCATGACTGTTTTGGTGGGGGTAGGTAGATCTATTTTTAGAGGCACTGCAGCTGGCATCTTTTGTGCATCTTTTATGCAGATTTCGTCTTAGTGTGCTCTGAGCCAGCACACAGCAGACAACAGAGAATTGGGATGGCGTCGTTTGGTGTGCGCGGCATGAGCCAGCCGCTGGGCATTAAGATCTGTTGCTGCCGCATCTGCACCTGCATCAATTTTGGGTTTGTGCTCTCGCGGGCCGGACTGCTGAAGCTAATGCAGCTGGGCCTGGCCATGTTGTGTGAGGGGCTGCTCATCCGTTACGGCCTTCCCTATGCGGACTCCATTGGTCAGGCGCTGACCAGTTTCCTGGCCACAACCGGCCACTGCTTCACCACAACGGGCATACTGCTCATCTGCTACTGCTTCTCGGATAAGTCGTACGGGCTCATTCGACAGTCGCTCTTCGTAAGTGCAGTAAAATAACTCCAATTGCGAATTGGATTGGAATATAAATCTTTGCAGGAGACGCTGTTCAATGCCATCGCCAGCTGCATGTACTTCAGCTCGGCCAGCTTTATGGGATTCGCCTGTGTGGTTTGGCTGCATCCGCAGTTTCTGGTGCGACCCGGCTTCTGGGCATATCCAGCGATGACTGCCGCCTATGTAAGCGATCCATCTTTCAAAAAAACATTTATTTTTCAATATCTAATTTACAGTACATTGGCTATGCGGCGGGTCTTTTACATGCGATCGACGCATTTCTCGCCTTTCGCCACTTTCGGGGTGTGCGTTAAGGAATAATTACGGTATTTAATCACAATCAAAAATATATAAGAAAAATTTAGCATAAAATACATTAAAAAAGTTTCCTTTTGGTCAACTTTCAATTATTGTTATTTAAATTATATCTCTCAGTTTTAATGTAAAATATATTAAATTTTACAAATAGATTTTTATGACCTTCTCCAATGATTGTACAAATATACTTTTAATCGGCTGCTAAATTGGTAAAAAATCTATAGTTTTCAAAAATCCATATCTCTGACAATATTCGAGATTGAAAACACTTTTTATTGTTATGCTATGTTATTCGTGCTTATCAATTTCCCATTTGATCACCAATTTATAAATTCTATTGTGAAATCTAAAATCAAATAGACAAAATGCCAACAATTTGTTATCCACAATTGCGGTTTAAATATGATTAATGTGCATTTATGCAAATAAGGTACGGTAAATACGGTAATAATAATAATATATAAGTACATATTTAAGGCACCATTAGTTAAGAGATTTACAATAAAAGCATTTAAATATATGTAAAATATATATGTAAATGGACTGGTTCGTTAAAATTGGGCTTGGTTCACATTCTACTTGACTTTAAACGCATCTAAGCCATTTTGTTGGCCGCTTTGAATTTCCTGAAAAAGAATATGTAATAAGTTTAAAAAATAAATCGAATTTAGGAGAAGGCAGGAGACCTACTTGAGTTGCTTGAGCGCCTGGCTAGTCTCAAAGTCGGCCTTGAGCAATCCAATGCGCACCCAGCGCGGTCGCTCGTGGATCACTTTGTGTATGAGAAACTTCATGCCCAGCAGCAGATGCTCAAAGATGACGAACGAGAGATCTGGTATCGAGGGTACCCAGTGTGAAAAGAATTGCCTGTGGAATGGAATGGATGCTTCTGTTAAAGAGGAAGACGTAGATGATTAAACGATTACCACTCACTTCACATTCGGCTGGAGGAAGAGCAGGCCGCAGTTGCTCAGCAGCGACATAACCGAGAGCAGCTCGAAGGCCAGCTGCCAGGCGCCGATGTTCTTGGCGCGACGGGCAAACGGACGCTTGAAGATGTTGCACAGCTTGAACATGTCAATGTGAACGGCGAACACATTGTTGATGAGGGCGCCGATGGCGGCGAAGGGTGCAACGGCGGCAAAGAGGACCACATAGCCAAATTGTATGCACACCTGCAGATAATCCTCGTAGGTGGAATGATAGGCATCCAGGCCGGATTCGTAAAATGATTGTTCGTAGCGCGCCTTATTGCTGATCGCGCTTAGCTTATCGGGATCCACCTCCTGGTGGCGATACTTGGCGTACTTCTGCCGGAGCACGGCCATCAGGGGTATGCCAATCTCCTGGGCGATGCACAGCAGCTGGAAGATGAGCAGCTGCATCATTAGCTGGTACTTGAGCTGCTTGAGATCCTGCAGCACAAACGCAATATAAAACTGTGAAAAGAAATTGTTAACAATCTCAAAGAGCATCAGCTTGTTGACCCGATGCCGCTCGTACTGCGACCGTGTGCGATGATTCTCCAGATTGGTGAGGAATGTGGCCAGCTTCTCGTACGCCCACGAAAAGATTGCAATTAGCACCGACTGCACAATGACGGGTATATAAAGCAGCCACGAGTCTGCACCGAAATCGGCCAGAACCTCGGCCTCGATTTGAAACTGATAGAGCGCAAACCAGGCGGCAGCCACCACACAGCCGAGAACCACCGGATACGAAATGCAATACATTTGCAGGTACGTGTAGCGCATCGGATAATGCAGCGTCATCTTGCCAGTTATCGGATCCGGCTTCAGCTGGCCCTGGTAAGCGGCGCGCGGCTTATCCAGGCTGCTCATCTCAATGGTGCCCCACCGATAGGAATAGCCCGCACATCTACGCTTCCACAGCTCCAAGAAGATCTAGGCAAACAAACAAAAAGAAAAAAAACAAGTTACAAGACTGGTGTAGCCGAGGGTTCAAAAACCCGATTTGGCTTTACTCACTGTTGTCCAGACCACATAGAAACTGCAGACCAGCGACAGATTGAGATCCATCAGGCATTGCAGTAAGCCAAAAACAGCGGGAAACACCAGCGCCTTCGTGTAGAACTCAATGAAGCCAAAGTAGAGGCCAATACTGGAGCCAAAGTAGTTGCGTATATCCTCAATGGGCAACGTGGTCCGCTTTAGATTCAGATTGAATCGATCCAAGTACAGCTGCAATATTCCAATGAATTGAATAAGTTCAAATTTAAACAAAATATGGTTTTTTCATAATAACTTAAACAATATGTGAAATGTTCTCTTTAGAGGATTTACATTACATCTTTGTGGGGAAGTTTTAAAACCACCCTCGGCTAGTACATACAATATCATGCAATGGGAACATATCCTCGATGTAACCTTTCTGTATGTAGGATCTGATTGGCGGCTCAACAACGTCCTTGATCAGGACGGGCGTCTCGCAAAAGTGCAGTATCTGCTCCTTGGTCATGCCCGGCAACAGAAAGTCCGAGACGCAGCCATGGTTAAACTTTTGCATGCTGCCCGTGGTTGTCATCTTCTCCAGCTCCGCTGCATCCGCCAGGCGCAGCAGCGTATCCAGGCTGGCCGACAGATACAAATACTTTTCGGTTTTGCTAAAACAGACACAATGAGTATTCATAAATGCAATATTAGATCTAGAAGAGTTAGCACAACTTGATTAGTTTACCTAACAATTTCCAGTGTGGTTTGGATGTCAAACTCCTGAATGATCTTCTCCACATCCTGGCAGTGACGCAGCTTAGCTTTCTCGGTGAATATAATGACTATATACGTCTGCAAAAAAAAAAAAAGAATATATGTATGAATGTGTACCCTGTATGCATTGAAATCGATCTCAAATAAAGGGTATAATAGTGTGTTTAAATTTATGTAACCGAAAGAACGTCTGTCCGCCCTATTGGGTTTTTCTTTTAAAATTTAACGACAGTAATTAAACCTGTTTTCGACTGTTTCAGGCTGTTACCACACTGTGCACTAGTATTGCGCAGTCGGTTACACCCGACCGCAACGTTCTAACCTGGTTTATATTTATTTGCTGTGCCCTTGCCGATGCACACAGACTAACCTGGTCGAATGTCTCCGCTTCATCATCGTCGGTGACGTCGATGCTGCCATACTGCGAGCGCTGCTTTTGCAGTGCCTCAAGCTTGAGGCTGCGTTGGCGCCGGAACAGTTGATTTTCGATAATGTTTCTGGTGCGTGGACCTGGAGCGTATGTGGGAAGAGCACAGATATATGTGAATATGTTAAGTGTATGCATGTACATACATATAAGGCAGTGCACTACTCACTCTTGGCATCTTCAGACATTATTTATTTATGAGTCGTCGTCGTCGTCGCTGCCTGCCGCTGCAAATGCGAATAACAATGCCAGAATTTTGCCAAAGCGTCGAATGAGTGCCTCACTTTATGTATACAATCTTAGGCATATGTACATATGAATATATTATATATTTATGGTAGTGTGCACAAGTGTGTGCGTGTGTGTGTGTATATATAATTATTTGGTTTGTCCCAATGCTAGCAAGAAAAATGTTTAATAACGCCGAAACATTTCAAAACGTGGCCAGCGCCAGTGCCAGAGATCGCGGCTATTTTAACATTTCTCTGGTTATTGCCGGTTTCTGTTGTTGTTCTATCCCATTGGCCCTCATATGGTTTGTATATGTGTACGCTAGAGTTGAGTCGCTTAGTTCAGAACGATTTCGATTGAACTGTTCGCCGAATTACTGAACTTATTTAGTGAAAAGTAAACAAAGTTATTTAGCTGTTCACTCGGTCATGGCCGATGCATTCTGTTCAATTATTTGATTTCTTAGTCTAAATAACTAACTAAGAAATTACTAATAAAAAATTGTACCGTTTGTAAAATAAAAATACAGATTAATTGAACGAGTGAATAAAATGAGTGAATTAGTTCATGACACACTAATTAACATTTGAACTAGAATTCCCCACTCTAATGTGTACGCTACATACACATACATATGTGTACGCATGTATGTATGTTATCTTCTGTTTTGTTGTCGCACTTACCCATGGTGACAAACAGCTGATCAGCGGACTGTTTGACGAGTTTAAGGGGTAGTATGCTGTTAACATAAAATTACAGCGCTTATTTTTTAAACATATACTCAACTCATAAATATTGTAATAACTAAAAAAAATATTGTTTAATCTTGTTAAATCTGCTTATTTATTTAATATTCAGGACAATGCACGCAGATAGCTTTAGCATTTTTTTTCTTTCAATATATATGTATAACAAACACTTTATAAAGAATGGAAACATAATAATTACAATCTAGACATAAAAACGGTTTTGAAAAATTGCAATTTAAACGCATGGACATTTAACTACTTCCAAATCACAGTCACATTCGTATCCTTCTCAATATCCTTCTCGATGGTACACGGGGAGAGGCCCGTCTTGCAGCAAATCTCATCGAAACTGATCAGTCCCGTGTACATCTTCTGGCGACCAGATGGCACCGAGCCTGTAAAAACAGGGTATTTATGTATGCAGCGTATGAACTTGTGCTGCAACCCGAAGATCACCATTTTACGCTCATCGATGTTGTGATTCTGCGGGCACAGGCGCTGGCAGATCGCGCGCAGCGTAACGCCATGCGTCATGGAGGCGTAAAACTGAAAGATTCTCTGCACGCTGGGCAACAGCTTATCGGGCTGGAGGGCCACGTACTTGCGACAGGCGTTGCTCAGCGCGGTGCTCTGTATGAGGTGCTTCAGGTTCTGTGTCATATAGACATTGCTGTACTTTAGAATGGGCAGCAGCTGCACTACGCCGTAATATACCAAATTCTGTATGCAGGATTTCACCAAATCCGTTTCCACGTCCGCCTCGGCGGCAATGCGAGCCACATGATTAATCCCATTGATATAGGGCAATATCTGCCAAAAAAATAAAACAAAACAAAACAAAAAAAATCCAATTGAAATTGCTTAAAATGTTAATTTAGAGCTTGTCCGGTACGATGATGGGTACCTGCTGTGTGGTTAAATCCCAGTTGTCGAGCGGCGTGTCGCGTAGATTGGCCAGCAGTAATGGCACCATATGATCCTTGACCTGTGGTGGATCCGGCTTATGCATGACAATTTTCAGATATATCGTATTGTCGCCCTCAACGATGGTGGCCACCTTCCGCTCGTTGAGATCCCGCAGCACGGTCTCAAAGATCTTCTGCAGCCGGAGTTTGTCGTCCTCGCGCGACAAGAAGCACGACTCCTCCTCCATCATAATCAGATACTCGGATAGCTTCTTCACCACCGGCTCATATTGCACGGAACGCGCACGCGAATCGCAGACAAAGCACAGATTGAATAGGAACGCATTCCGGGCATATTTCTGCTGATCCTGTATGCCGACGGGGTAGCCAACGATTTTCACATCCATTGCGTTCACGGTGAGAATGCAGCGTTGCAGGTGCTGCTTGGGTATAATGTACACGTTGATGGCATCGAAGACCTCTTTGGAGATGTAGTTTTCGGGCACCTGCAAACCGAATGTTTGTTTTTTATCAATTTCGTTAGATAGACACTAGAGTAGACAGAAGAATACCTGGCAGCTAATTTTACAGCCAGCTGTGGCGTGGAACTCGCTCAAAAAGATGCAGCGTATTTTGCCTTCGGTGCTGCCACCGCTAATTCCGGCGCCGCCCTCATTTGCGTGGGTGTGCATGGTTATCGGTGGCGCCAGCCACAATCACCGCATTTCACAAACCTTGGTCGAAAGCTGCGAAACGTGGCCGGTGGAACTATTGAACCAAAATCACAATATGTTTCCATACGCGACTGAGTTAACCAAAGGTTATATGTAAATAGAATATGCGCAGATTAATCGCTCTCTCTCACTTTCTCTCTCTGCGCAGCACGTCACAACCTCAAGCATTTATATTTGAGCTCGGTGTGTGCCGTCGGTGTTACCCATTATTGTATCGGTTTGCTGATATTGTCTCATATTGTGCCTACTGGAAAACACTAAGGCCACAAAGATTCTATAAAACACCCACGCGCTGGTACATCATTGATGTTGATATGTGACGCAAACGTGGCTTTCGTTTTATTTTGACATAAAAAAATTCACTGATCATTTCAAAATATGTGTGTCAAGTTAGCAACGGACAAATAGCGTCGATTTTCGGAACTTGGTTCACGAGCCGGAACCAGAAATTTGTTTTGCTTTTAATTATGTATTTTAGCACCAAATCGATCAAACTTAAATGCAAAATTTTTAAGAATTAAATTCTCTATTAAATAAATGCATTTTATTTTACATTAAAGCTTTTAATATGTGCAAAATAGGGGGTTAAAAAATTGGGTCCTTACAATTTTCAAAAATATCAACATTTACAAATAATGCCCCACATAACCCGGTATACACGATTAAAGCCTATAGTTTCATCTAAATTATCCAGAAAGATTTATCAAAATCGTTCATACAGCTTCTGAGATATTTCTGGTTGCGGCCCGTGAACCAAGTTCCGAAAATCGACCCAATTTGTCCGTTGCCAACTTGACGTAAATTAAATTTATATTTATATAATGTAAATTCTTAATTCTTTTTGCTTGGATTTAAAACGGCGAAGTTCGGCTTAAACTTCGATATACAAAATTCTTAAAATCAAATGCAAAATCCAAAAATGAATATTGCCAAGACTTTGCTTAAATAAATGCGACAAGCAAGGACTACAATAAAAGTAGGGTTCATTGGTGTGGAAAACCAAACTAAACCGAACCGAAACACAACTTTTTTGTGCTGTGCTCCATATTTGTTATACGAAAAACATCGAAAAGTATTCAAAATAGTTATCACACTATGGCGGCGAAACGTTGTGTTTTTTTTTATCGATTATATTAAATGCCTTGCACATCACTAAGACGTGTGGCAACGCCGGTGTTTTGTCAAATTCGCTCATTGCTCGTGCCGATTTCGTTGGCCACATTCAACCAGCTGCGGCCATTAAAGCAAATTTAACAAAATGTTCAAAAAGTACGTACATATAAAGCAAGTAGCAGCCCTTTTGGCAATTAACATTTGTGGCAATACAGATTCGAGGAAAAGGACAGTATCTCATCGATACAACAGCTCAAATCGTCCGTACAAAAAGGCATACGTGCCAAGCTATTGGACGCATATCCCAAACTGGAAACGCACATCGATTTAATACTGCCCAAAAAGGACTCATATCGCATTGCCAAATGGTGAGCCACAGCATTTATTCGATTCGCATTTGACCGCTTTATCCATTCAATTTTGATCTGATCCCAGCCACGATCACATCGAGCTGCTGTTAAATGGCGCCGGCGAGCAGGTATTCTTTCGGCATAGGGATGGTCCGTGGATGCCGACATTGCGTTTGCTGCACAAGTTCCCCTACTTTGTGACCATGCAGCAGGTGGATAAGGGTGCCATACGCTTTGTGTTGAGCGGCGCGAAT
>SCDY01000827.1:0-44716 GCA_004143825.1 Drosophila micromelanica | reverse complement strand
CCGATTCTGAGGGGGTCAAATTTTTGGTCAAAATTCATGCCAAAATTGACAAAAATTTTGACATGTAAAACTCTCAGATCCATAGTTCCCATATTTCAAGCATCCATAACTTTGACAAAACTGAACCGATTTTCATGTTTGATTCTGCATTTAAATTGTATGCATTATTGAAAATAAATTTTTTTTGTATTTTTTTGGTAAAAATCACAAGGGGGGACCCTTACTTATTTTCGAAAAATTTTTTTTTCAAAAATTAGAATTTTGAATTTATGTTTTTAATTGATTGTATTTGTCATAATTTGTATAAAAAACAACTTTAAAACCGATTCTGAGGGGGTCACGTTTTTGGTCAAAATTCATGCCAAAATTGACAAAAATTTTGACATGTAAAACTCTCAGATCCATAGTTCCCATATTTCAAACATCCATAACTTTGACAAAACTGAACCGATTTTAATGTTTGATGGCATTTTTGTCAGGATTTGTCATCTAGATTGATTCTGCATTTAAATTTTATGCATTATTGAATATAATTTTTTTTTTGGATTTTCTTGGTAAAAATCACAAGGGGAGACCCTTACTTATTTTCGAAAAAATTTTTTTTCAAAAATTAGAATTTTGAATTTATGTTTATAATCGATTGTATTTGTCATAATTTGTATAAAAAACAACATGAAAACAGATTCTGAGGGGGTCAAATTTTTGGTCAAAATTCGTGCCCAAATCGACAAATATTTTGCCATGTAAAGTTTTCGGTTCCATAGCTCTCATATTTCAAACTCCCACAATTTGGTCAAAACTGTACCGATTTTCATGTTTAATAGCATTTTGTTCATAATTTCCTATATATTAAAAATAAAATTTTTGGGAATTTTCGACAAAAAAAATCACAAGGGCGAATTATGTAACTTCATTTTTATACACAAATAATACTTATAAAAATTCATGTTTTAGTTGTGAACTTTGAACGAGTTTTGGGTAGTCGGTTACATCTGACTGCAACGTTCTTATTTCTTTTGTTTGCAGTAATGTAATTGGCCGCAAAAGTGAAAACAAACAAAAATCTAATAAATATTTTTATAAATTTTTTTTAAAAACAAACATCTCTAGTTTTTGGTATTTTGCTTAAATGCCTCAATAATTTCGTCTCGGCTGCCAATAGGCGGCGGGCAGCGCATTAATCTTGCGTGCTGGCTACCAGCTTTTTGCGGCTGTTGGCCATTGGCTACTGTTTTTTTTTTTGTTTTTTGGCCATTTTTGGTAGGGCGCCGCTTCCGCATGGCACATGCCATGCCAGACAAAACAATAAAACTATTAATTTCATGTAAATTTTTGCGCAATTTAATTATGTGCGAAATCTCAGCTAGACAATGCAGGAGACTAAATGCCGGAGAGGAGGGGGCATGTGGAGGCGGGTAGGAATAATTAGGCATTTGCTGTGCAGAAAGTGAAAGGAGCAACACACAGCCTGACTGTAATGATCATGATCATGATGATGATAATGATTATGTAAACATCGTAAGTCATTAGCTTGGTGCGTATGTAAATTTTTTATAAGTATCGAGCGTGGGCGGAAGGCACTTCAAAAAGTATTTATCGATAATTATCTAATCAAACGAACTAGATAAGAAATCGAGAAAAAAAGCTTACAGAACAGTTTCAACTGTTAGGTAAGTGTAAAGCTTTAAGGGAAGCTTTAATTGTATCCAGATTAAAGTCAGATTTATTTTAAGTTTCAGCTTATACATTTCATTAAAACAAATTAATTAATTATAATTGATTAATACATTTAAGCCGAAAGCATGAAATATGTTTGTGTCATATATATTTAATCAAACTTAAAGTTTCAACGAGCTTTGTACCAAAATATATATTAAATCCTACTGGTATCTTTAAAAAGCTTGGAAAAATTAACACATTTATTCCAATTAAAAACTTTCAAAATAGTTTTGTCAATACATTTATTAAACTCAAAAGCTTAAATGAGCTTTTGCTTATCTTTAGCTGACTTACTTGCATATTTAAAATTAATGAAGCATAAAATGAATAACATTTGGTTAGCATAACATTTTGAGGTTAAATAGGGCAGATGCCTGCCTTTATACGAAAAAGTCAAGCTAAAATTACTTTGCAGTTGTTTTTGGTTAGCTGGCTAAAACCGTGAAAAATTGCAATTTGTATGCTTTAATTAAAAAATCTGTCAAATGCCAGTTTCTGTGCTCATTAATGAGTTTCTATGGCAGCTGGGAGGCGACGGCAGCTACAGTTAACCACTTCAGCCCGGAGCAGCAACAAAATCATGCTTGACATAGCGTGAACTCCACATAAGCGACGGCCTATGCGAATATATGTATATATAGACATACATAATAAATGCATGTGTTAAAGATATTTGGCTTGATATGTTCAGCTCACGTTGATGCGACTGTTGGGTGTCTTGCCTGCAACTTTGACAAACTGAAACAAAAGACTCAGGCAACAAACTCGATTATTATTTTTTTTTATATTCAAGTTGATCTTTTTGTTAGCTGGCGGCTCTTGCATAATACACGCTTTGTGTGTTTGTTAGCATCTGACATGAGCCGCTTCTAAGCGCGCCAAATTGATTTTTAATTACGGGTTGTCAAAAGATGAAATATAAACGAGATGCTGTTCTCAATTCTGGGAAATCAATGCTTGGGAGAATTCGCAAGGCGTTGAATAGTTAATGAAATCAATAGATTTCATTTCTATATGAATTAAAATATTCTAAAGAAACTTTTGGGGGGATATGGTCAAGTCTTCTAATGATGTCTGGGATGATGTGATGATTTTATTTGATTATATATTTATTTATTATATAGTTATTTTAATATCTGGGAAGAATATTAGGAACTTAAAAGTTGAGCAGAAAAAGATGGCTCAGAATAATCATTGATCATGTAATCAACATAGAACTGCTGATCTTCAAAATATAATGGAAAGAACCCTTTTAGAATATAGATAAATGCTTTTTTAATAAGAACAAAAAATTGTTCTTATAGGATATTTTAAATATTTAAATATCATTTTAAATATCACTGACTGTTATAGCCTTTGTCTAATTTAAAACAAATTAAAATTAAATTCTATGAAATTTACTTAAACAAACAAAACAATCTTTCACATGCAAAAATATTGTAAGGCCCTTAAAAAAAGTCAGATGGGAAAGGTATAATTTACGTTTTTTATACAAGTTTCCCCTGTTTTACCGTGAGATTCCACCAAAAATTTATTACCCGGCGTACCGTCATCTTAGTTTTATCTTACAAACTTCCCATAGTTCTTCATATTTAACGATTCAAGCCCGCGTCAGAGACTGCAGCTCAGTCACAATTAAGCTGTTCAATTGAAATATGGCAACTTTCATTTTCAAAAAAAAAAAAACATTTTTTTTGCCGCCGCTAGCGGTAATTGAAACATATATTTTGTAGTATAAAATCACGTCAGAGCAACACTCGAGCACGACACAAGACACATTTGCCGGGACGACTTAGTCAGAAATTTCACCCATTTTGCACGTTCCACGGTGACCAAAGCCAAAAGCAAACAACCGAATGTGGCCCATAGTCGAAGCCAAAGCTAACGCGATAACCAAACGAGAGACCTCAACGGAGGCAATGTTAGTTAATCATTTAATTTCATTGCGCCTGGCTTTTTGTCAAGTCCGATTGGAAATTCGGCAGCTGCGGGAGCAGCCAGTTTAACACCCGTTCCAGCCATATCAATAATTATCAGCAAAGCCATCAGACGAGCCGATAGCGGCAAAAGGCAGCCCGCGTCGAGTAGAGGCTGCCTCAGCCTCAAAGAGGTAGCAGGCAGCACACCTTGTTGCAAGCTCCCCTCCTTGCCCCTGCATGTGTGTGTGTGTGTCAGTTTGGAAAATTGTGACATTTAGACACAACAAATCATAGCAGGCGGGATCATTAGGCTCTTTACAGTTGTTGTTGCTCTGCTTGGCATTTTTGTATGTCAATGGGTGTATAGAAATCGAAAGTTTCACACTTGTCAATTAAGTGTACCAAAGCGCTCGTTGTTGTTGTTGTTTTTGCCTCATCAGGCGAGTGCAGTTGAAAAGCGGCTGTCAATGAAAATGAAATTTTATTGAGATTTTTTTTTATTTCGAAATTAATTAGAAAAGTGCCTGGGTGCGTGTGTGCGTGTGTGTGTGTTTTGGTAGCTTAATTGCTTTGACGTGTGTAACTGGATGGGATATGACTAGGTAGATGTGGGTATGTGTGTGTGTGTGGTTATATAAGTCGTAAAATATTTAAGCCATAATAATCTGGTATTGAAAAACGACTATCACTTTTACTATCACTCGTCGCCAGCGCCCCACGAGCTCGCCACATAAACTTAACAAGCCGCAATATCATTTGGCCGCACTTCTAAACGATTCTACAGTGAAAGCGATCGTGATTGCGCCGTGAAAGAGGTGGAAATGGGGGAAGGGGGAGCGGTGGTGGCTGTTGACAATGTTGCCATGCGCCGGCTGCTTATGCAATCTCATCA
Source organism: Drosophila micromelanica (assembly GCA_004143825.1). Lineage (NCBI taxonomy): Eukaryota > Metazoa > Arthropoda > Insecta > Diptera > Drosophilidae > Drosophila > Drosophila micromelanica. The sequence goes on along the minus strand of SCDY01000827.1, from coordinate 40,186 downwards.
GTCAGCCGCATGACAGGCAACTTCAACGGCTCATTAAACCCAACATAATTGTTGTAAATACATGTAAGTACACACACATGTGTACATTTATATATATATAGATGTGAGATATGTGTGTCTTCCAATCAGCCTGTCTGTCAGCCTGTCCGTTCGTCTGACAATTTTCACATGGGCGACCGGTTGCATTTCAATAACCAAACTTGGCTTAAATAATGCACTCGCACTTTTACTTGCTGCCAACCCCAAAACGAAAGCGAAAGTTCTTTTGTGTTGTGTTGCGTTGCGCATTTTGGCCAGCTTCGATTCTTATCGTCGCGTCCGTCGGTTGGCAACCGCGTTGCACGTTGCACGTTGCGCAGTGAATGCTGCTTGCAACGCGAGCCGCCAGATTTATTTATGCACTTTTCATTTCACTAAAGAGCACATGAAACGCTGCCGCTGCCGTTGCCACTGTCGCTCAACTTTCTTCCCAAAAAAAACAGCAACAAAAATAACATCACAGGCAAAATCGAATTTATGCGCATATGGGGGCGCCAACATTGGACACTCGAAGCGACGCTCTTCAACCGATTCTTTAAATTACCACTTGCACTTGACCGATCGGCGAAAGAGCAATCTGAAACACAGCACAGTGGGGTAGACTGATCATATTCGAAGTAAAAAACTACAGCTACATTTTGTGTAACTTATCAGGAAAAACCATTTTTAATTAAACTTGGTATATTACTTTTTATTAAATTTTTGCTTTTTATTAACCAATTTTGAAGATATGAAATATTTATAAATAAATTAAAATAACAAATGCTTAAATTTTTCGTTCATATTGTTAAAAAAACAATTACTGCTTATAACATTGCCAAGTTTCATATTTAAATTGTGCACCAAAAAAATTTTTTCTTACGAGCTTTCGATCTTTTCTTAAATAGTTTTCCAATATAAAGAAATAATATACATAGATGTAATTTGAAAATTGGAAATTTAAGAACCAAAAACGTTTTCATTTTTTACAATATGTTAATGTTAAAAGTTTTAGAACCAAAAAAAATTTTATTTCTTACAAATTTAGATTTAAATCAAAGTTTTAACAATTTGTGCATAGGAGAGCAATCATTAGGTTTGCTTTAAATCTTTAATTTGCTTAAAGCGTACTCACGTAAAAATATTCTTAGAAATTTTAACCACTACATCATTAAATTGTGCCACTGTTTGGCCACCCAGAATATGCGACCCGTTTGTTTCCAATTAAATTTGCAGCATTTTAATCGAGTCGCCTGTGCAACAAGCCGTTGCAGTGGTTGTTGTTGTTGCTGTTTTTTTTTTCTTCTTCTTATTTCGTTCACAGGTTTTTTGGGCTTGGGTTAATTTGTGAAAGTTTTGTGTAAACAATTGGAGTGCAATGCAGGGCAGGCATAAATTCAATCAGGCGTGGCCGGCCAAAGGCGGGCGGTCCGTCCGTCCTGCTGGTGTGCGGCATATTGAGCCACATATATATATATTGTGCCGAGTGCATCCTTTTGTTGTTGACATTGCTGCCTTAAAATATTTGGAGTAAAACTGATTTAATTGACGCTGGCGTTGCGTAATGTGCAGCAGCCCGCATCAATGCACGTATTTTGTGCCCTGGCCCCGCCCCCGCCCCGCTTATCCTGTTCGATAAGAGGCGAATGCGCTTAATGCGGCATAATTGGCCAACGCAAATCTCTGCAGAGGACTTTAAGTGGGTTAGTAGCGCCGGCGCCAAAAAATCCAACAATAAAAAAATACAAATAAAAAATAAAATAAAACACACCGAAGTTGAAGTCGTAGCTTAAGCCGAGGCCAAATCGCCAACCAGTTCGTGTCATGTGATTTTATCGTTAATAGGAAACAACTAAAGCAACAACAAACAAACAAACAAAAAAAAAAAAGTTGCAGCAGAGACAAGTACAAAGCCAAAGCGCCGCCAATAGCAATTGTTGTTGTTGCTGTTGTTGTTACCGTTTTCTTATAGCCAAACAAATGTTGTGGCAACATGAAAAGGGTTTTTATTCAATTGCTGGCAACATGCAGCAGCCAGCTAAATCTGACTGGAGACACGAGTCTAACTAGAAACAGTTGCTGCAACTTTCATAATAAAATCAACAAGAAACGCATTTGCGATTGTTAAATGCAAAACACATCTACGCAAAATGCAGCGACCTTACGTTGGCTCTGTCTCCTTTCGATTGTTCAACTGTTCGATGCCACTCACATTCCACTGCACCAGCTTAGATTGACGGACAAGGTCTGCCGTCGGGCCAACTGCGATTGTTGTTTGCTTTCCACGGCAATTGAAAGTTCTGCGAGGCTGCGAAACAATCTGTGGATGCGCTTTTGCCTAACGAAACTGTTGTAAGCTTAACCCATTGGCTTAAATTTTGAATAAAATTTTAGTTTTTTTTTATAAATATAAGCTTTTGAGTTTATATTCTTTATTTAAATATTAAGCTTTTCACATTCAACTTTCCATATGCTTACATAGAAAATGATTACCCTGTTGTAACTGTAAGCTTTTAAGCTCACCTAAAGCTTGAGTGAAAATAGCATAAACTACGATCAAATGAAGCTTTAATGTGCTTTTAATGTAGTTCTGAAAAATGATGTATAAACATTATCATTTATGCTTTATCAGGTTGAGCTTTTACCGTTAGTCTAAGCTTTCTATTTAATTCTTTTTAGACTAAAAGCTTTAATGTGCTTTTGAGAATATTTCTATTAATGCCTAAAAGTTGTATTATTGTTAGGGAAACTGAATTCTGTATATAAACTCTTGAAACAATTTAAGCAGCTTTTAATACACTACATAATTTATAAAAAAGTTTCTCCAGCTAAATAAATTTAATGATTAATTGTTAAATAATAGGATTTTATGCAGCTTACCAAAAATTGTACAACATTTGTCTGCTGTCTATGGGTTAAACGGATGCACTTGTTGTGGGCCTGGGTCTGGGTCTGGGTCGGGGTCGCATATTGGACAACAAATAGTAAAAACAAGCCGCGTTGTTTTTTTTTAGTGTTTTGTGAGAGCTGCAGCTGTCAGTCAGTTGGTCAGTTAGTCAACTCGGTGCGCCAATTGACTTTCGTTTTTTTGTTTTTTCCTTTTTTTTTTTTTGATTTGTTTTCTTCTCATTTTGCATGTTGACAAAATGCAGCGCATTCTGTGATGATGCGACAGGCGGCAGGTGAGAGCAGCCGCAGCCGTTGGCAACGATGAGGTATGGAAATTAATTATAATTGGCCGTCGTAAAGATGCATGTGTGTGTGTGTGTGTTCGTGTGCTTGTTTGTGGCACGTGAAATGCAAATGGAAAACTTGCTGGCAATCAGCGAAATCAATCAACAGGTGAGCAATTGACGTTCGCCCGCCGGCAGCCGCCGAATGGCCAATAGAGTTATCAATTTTAGTGGCAATGTGTCACAATGTGTCGCTAAATTGGAGACAGCCAGACAGGGACAGCGCAACAGAGGAAGTGGGACGGAAGGGGCAACCTTGGCTTCAGTTTTGTTTTCATATCTTTTGAATGCCGCACGGCAGTGTGTAAAATTTCATTTTATAGCGCCAGACATTAAAAGTCGGCAAACAAAATAAAGTTGTAGCCGAATGGCGATAAAGTAAAAAATAACAACAACTACAACAACAACAACTTGCAATAGCGCTCAAGGTGAAGTGTCGCCTCTTGAGCGCCCGTCTCGTTGTCTGGTGTCATTTTTATGGCCACTCCTCCTCAATACTTACCGCAATGCACTTTTATATTTTTGTTTATTTATTACATTTTTAATATGCACTTGTCAAAAGTTGTTGCTGTTTTGTTTTTGTTGTATGTTAATTAGTGTGACCGCATGCGTTTAAAAGAAAAAGCGCAAGATAAACAAAAAACTATAATTAATGTTTGTAAACGAAACACCAATCCAGTTTAATTATAGCCAAAAATTCACAGCTACACAGCTACTTATGATCAATAAATTTGTTAGCCTGCTGTTAATGGGAATAACCCCAAACAAGTTAAAGAGAAATAGCGCCATAAAAAAACAACAACAAAATGTAAAAGTTGTTGTTTTATATATTGCTGATTTACGCAATCTGGTCACACTGAATTCAATTGCAATTAACACTATGCGAGCAGCGTTTTGTTTAGCGGTATGTTGCAACAAACCAAACAGACGCTCACACACGTACAGCAACACTTACCAAGTGCAAGCAGGGCCTTCTCTCGGCACACAGTTCGTTCAAGTTCGTTGCCTGAGTCTTTCGATTATTATTTGTGAAGTGCATCAGCCGCACGCATTCGAAAATCTTCCGCATGTCAAGGTCAATTAGCATTCGGTTGGCCTGTGCGTGATAAAAATGTCAAAAGGTTTCGATTGGTATTTTTTCTGTTATTTTTTTCTTTCATTTTCTTATTGGATGTTATTATTGCTATTTAGTGGTTTTGCTGCGATAAGTGTTGGGCCCCCAAGCACACAAGTCCACTTCAGATCGCCAGCTTTGATCCGAGGTGCTTTGTGTCATTGAACCGAAACGGTGTGGGTGCGTATTTTCTGTGTGTGTGTGTGTGCTTGTGTGTGTGTAGAAAGTGGCTGGCGCGACAATCCTTGGTGATCTATCTTTGTGACCAAAATACTATGTATACATAGTCCAAGTCGCACTCGCACTCGTACTTACGACAACAAAGTTTTCACTCCTTTCGCTTTCATTGCAATTACCAAATACGATTCTTATTTTCAATTTCAATATGACGACGACAGCCACGACGCTGGCACAGTGGTGCCAACAGCAAGAAAATAACCTTTGTGGGTGGTGCTTTAAGAAATGTTACAAATATTCGAAGTACGATATAAGCGTAGATTGTAGATTTACTTTTGCATTTAATTAGATCTGAAAATTCACTATTTCTCTATTTCTTAATGTTTTAAAAATTATTCTATTTTTTTTTCTTATGTTCCACTCTCTTTTTATAATAAAACCATAAAACCAAATTCTTTCAACAAAATTTACGGTTCCTTTAATCTCACCTTAACAAAAAATCAAAATTTGTTCACATGGTTTTTAGAATTTCAAATGAAATTCAAAATTAAATCAAATCAACCTAATCTCCCCTAAAATAACCAAGTTCTTAGATATGTTTTTCCTTGCTAAACCTTAGATTGTTAACCACTGTGTGATGTCCACGACAGCCTGCGAGGAGGAGGAGAAAAAAAAGACAGTCTCAGTTTCGCACCAAATTTGGTGCGCCTGGCTCAAGGAGAAGGAGCCCGGCCAATAGCAATTGCAATAGCAATAACAATAACGGTTGGCGGTGTTTTGGTGCTGGCTGTTGTTGTTGTTGTTGCTGTTGCTGTTGCCTATTACTGTTTGGCTTAGTCAAATCGTTTGTTATGTTTTTATCTTGATGTCCAGTCACCTTGATTTGTTGTAGAAAATGCAGCTTTTGGCATGGCTGCTTTGGTCTGATGGTTAATCCGACTCCGGCTACCGACGACGCATAGGGTGATGCATCCAAAAGCTTTCCCAGTGCGAGTGGGTGATTCGCTCGCTGATGGACTGCCAAACGAAAGTGAAACTTGGAGTCGCGTTTAGAATTGAGCAAAAGGCGATTTAATAAATCAGCGTTCATTGTTAGGCGAAATCAATCAATTTATGGGCTTGGCTTTGAAGTTCAATGCACCGATCTCCTGACTCACCGCATCGCTCAAGGCAAGCCAATTTTGTGCAGTGTAGTCACACAATAATGTGATGCAGTTGTGTGAAGTCGGGCAACAGGAGCAGCAGCTTGGAGTAGTTTTTTGGTTTTGTTTTTGTTTGTTTTCTGGGCGATGTCAGAGTTCAGCGCATGTTTTTTGGGGGTGGTTGGCAAATCTAGAAAAATGCCAGCCGAAGAGTTAAGAAAACAACAACAAAAATATATATATATATATATATAAACAACAAAAACAAACACAATGGGCAGACGTCGGTGCGGCTTGTTAGGCCTGGGCCCAAACAACAACTTGAAACAAACAAGCAAATGCCGCAGCAACAACAACAACAACAGCCACAGCAAACAATAACAAAAACAAATGCAAATGCATGAGGGAGAGCGAGAGAGGTTGCAATCATTTGTTTTTGCCTGTTTTTGGTGGCTGTTGTACGAGTACGAGTACGAATACGAGTATTGTCATTATTTATTTATGCCCAAAACGTTTCATTTTCATTTGGCCAAGGGAGTCGGTTTTGTGCCGTCGTTGTGGCCGTTGCCAAAAACCTGAAAACTGGGTTACTGGCGCCTGTTTCGGGCTACAAGATCGTGTCATGCGATTTCTATCTTTGTCGTCGGCGACAACCAAATGCTGTCGAATTGCTGAAGAAGAAAAACTCTGAAAACTGAAACCGAAACAAGCCCAAAACAACTGACAACTGGGAATATAACTGGGACTGGGAATGGGACTGGGACTGGGTCTGGGTCTGGCACTGTGATCGGGACTGCGACTGGGGCGACTCTTTGAAAACAAAAGTAAAGTGCCTGCTCTGCATATGTGCCACACACACACACACATATTTACACACATCTATTCATATATACACATATTTATATTTGCCTATAGTTAAAAGTGATCTAGCACATGACTCACACGAAGCGGTAGCAAGTCAAAAACGGTTTGTGGCTTGGGTCTGGCAGCCTCTGACAGCGTCTGGCAGGAGAACTTAGCATCCGACTCCCTCAATTCGCTCGGCATATACTTAAATTTCGGGTTACTCTGACTGGCTAATAAAGTTTGCCAGTTCAAAACATTTCATTTTTTAATTTTTGAAAAAAATTTTTTTTTGAAAGATATAGTTTTGTGATTTTGTCAAAAAATGCCAAAAACATTTTTTTTTATAATGCATATATTTGAATTGTAGAAACAATCTTGAGGATAAAACATGACCAATATGCTATCAAGCATGAAAATCGCTTCAGTTTTGACCAAGTTGTGGGAGTTTGAAATATGAGAGCTATTGATCAAAATTTTTGTCAATTTTGACATGATTTTTGACCGAAAATTTGATCCCCTCAGAATCGGTTTTAATGTTGCTTTGTATACAAATTATGACAAATACAATCGATTAAAAACCAAAATACAAAATTTAAATTTAAAAAAAAAATTTTTTTTTTTAAATGAATAAGGGTTCCCTTGTGATTTTTACCAAAAAAAAATCCAAAAAGTTTTATTTTCAATAATGTATATATTTGAAATGCAGAATCAATCTATATGACAAATCATGTCGAAAATGTCTTCAAACATCAAAATCGGTTCAGTTTTGACAAAGTTATCGTTGTTCGAAGTATGGGAGGTGTGACATCCGAGAACCTTAGATGTTAAAATTTTTGTTAATTTTGGCATGAATTTTGACCGAAAAATTGACCCCCTCATAATCGGTTTTAATGTTGTTTTTATGCTAATTATGACAAATACAATCGATTAAAAATATAAATTCTAAATTCTAATTTTTGAAAAAATATTCAAAAAAAATGTTTTTTTAACTAAATTATTTTATTACAATACATAAAAATCAGTTCAGCTTTGACAACGTTTTGGGAGTTTATAAAATTTTGAATTTTTAAAGGAATTTGATTCGATTCCTCCTGATTAATTTTGGTAGCTTTAACAAAATACACACACGCCATTCGTTTTGTTCATTAAATAGAGTTCCTCCTAATTTCTTAAGTGCATGCAGAGTTCGTTAAACATATTCTCAATTCTTGTTTGCTATTATTGTTAAATTTAGGGCTTTTGCTTGTCAGCCGCACAGCAAAAACAACAACAACAACAGCAGCAGCAGCAGCAACAATGTACAACAAAGTAGTCACGAATTAGCGCAGTTCAGTTTGGAACAGACACTGGGATTGGGATTGGGCCTGGCACAGGGTGTTGTGGCTGTGGCTGTAACCCATAGTTATAGTCTCTGACATATGGCTAAGAATATGCTTGTTCCAGATGCAGCTGTTGCCACATGTGCATAAGCGAGCTGGTCTGTTGGCCATAAAACGCATTTTGTTGCAACAGTGTCGCGCGTTCGTTGCCTAAGTCTTTTGTTAGCTGACGCATGAGCGAATGCCCGAATGGACGAATGCCTGCTTGAAAAAGTTGAATGGTTGAATGTCTGACTGTCGCGCTGATTTATGCGGTTGACCGCACAAGACACCTACGCACACACACACATATACACATACACATACACCCACATACATTTTTATATGTATATATATATGCCCATTAAAATTTCTTGCACGTATTTACGTATTCACTCGGAGTTTTCCCAGTTATCAGAGCTGATAAGTAGCTTATGTAATAGCCGAAAAAACATAAAAACAACAAAAATAAATATGGGTTAAAAGTCGCTGTGACAGTTTAATTTGACATCTCGCTTTTTACGCTTCCCAAGTTTGACTTTGGGGCGAGAGATGACAGAGTGCTTTATGTTTCTTTCCAATTTTCTTTTGCGTTTGCTTAACAAGATTTGCCGTTGTTGTGTTGTATATTGAATTGTCATTTCTTTTGACAATTTAATTTGGATTATGCCGCAGCTACCGAAATACCGAAAAAAACCACAACTACAACAACAACAACAACACTGGGAAAGGCGAAAAGCTAAAAAGCAGATGTTTATGTGTTTCTTGCTGCATGTTGCATGTGACTGTTGGCCGGGGCACGTTTTTGTGCTCAGTCCATTAAAAACAAAAGGCTCTCGAAACGCATTGAAGATGTCCACGTCGCCAGTTGCCAGAGTATAATAATAAAAAAACAGAAAATTATTAATGGCTGGCAACGTTTGCCCATTTCCGTCTTGACCCGAAGTTATGCAAAATGTTAGTCAAAAGGCCAAACGAAAGCAGACGCCAATTGTAGAAATGTTTGCCTAACAAATGATTGCTATTTTGCCAGCACAGACAAAGTGCGTTAAAAAGCTACCAGTTGCTAGTTGCACGTTGCATGTTGCATGTGGCTGCTTGCAATTCCCCCGGTTGCAATATTAATTGAAAAAATTTGCCGCCAAATTTTGAATATCAATTTTTCCATTGCGACCAATATTTGTTTGGTTTTGGTCGAAAAATGTTAAAAGTTAACAGCGCCAGTGCTGTTAATGTTAACAGTGCTGTTGCTGTGTAATTGTAACAACTTGTAGCGGAAGCCTGCAAACTCTGTTATGGCCATTGTCTTCTGGCTGTCTTTTTGATTTTATCGCTCAAAAATCTACAATCAGCCGCTTGTTGCATAAACTTATTGATTTGACTTGTTGCAGTTGTTGTTGTTGTTGTTGCTGTTGTTGTTACTGGTTGTGTTGCTGTCGTTGCACATATAAACAAATCAGCTGGTGGCTAACAAACAATTGCATAAATCAATTTTACACTAAAGGAAAATAGTTGTTGCTGCTGTGGCACGGCCCACAGTGCGTATGGCATAAACATTGTTGGCGCATGTAAATTTGATTAAAAGCTAGTTTTACCACAACACGACAACAACAACAACAACAACAACAACAAATGAAGTGCTAAAATGTATTTTCGGTGCATTGCTAATTTCAACTGTCTCGGAGCACAAATGACCGCCTCCATTTATGATAAATGAAAGTAAAAGTACAAACACTTGCACTTCATAGATCATTAGCGTTACTTGTAACTGCTGCCTCGCATGCGTGGCGCGTTCAATGAACCAGCCGAACAGCCGAACAGCTGAGACAGTCAGTCAGCTAGTCAGCCTTGTAAAAGTCAGCGTCATTATAAAATAGAAATGCTCGCTGCTAACGTTCAAAACTTGTTCTTTCACTTTCAATGTCATGCCACAAAAGGCAAAAAAGAAAAACTAACACAAACAGAAGACCTTCAACTTTAGTTTTACCTCCACCTCGGCAGGCACTTCCACATCCACTTCCAGTTGAACTAAACTCTGGGGGCCACTTGTGTCGCCGTTGCTTCTTCTTCCGCCTGGAAATTAATTGCGGCATAAACCAAACATTTTGCAAGTCAATGTACGTAATTTGAAAATCGTGCCAAAATAGTTGCAAAGCCAATTCCGACTGGCTGCTGGCCTGGCTTAGCCTGGCTACAGGTGCGACGGCATCGTTGGGGTCTAAAACGATATGACACCCCCGCAAAATACTTGAGTATCTGTAAATAAGTATTCGTATTCGCATTCGCATTCGTATTCACATTCGTATTCGTATTCGCATTCGTTTGGTCTCTGCTGTAGTTATTTGTCTGCATGTCGCTTTGTTGAATTGTCTATTTGTTTGCCAACAAGTGCCATGAAGACAAGTTGTTGTTGCTTGTTGCTTATTGTTGTTGTTGCTGTTGTTGTTGCTGTTGCCTGAAAGCAATTTCATTGCCTGGCTGCCGCTGCTACAACAAATTACTATCATTGCTGTTAATAGTTCATTAAGTCACGGACGGGCGACGTGGCGCATGTGGTACGTGAAACATGAAACATAAAACGAACATAAAACTCAACAACAGCAACAACAACAACAACATCAACAACAACAACAAAATAAAACCACAAACTCGAAACAACCAAGTGGCAGAATAATTGAGTGAACGTCTAAGATAAACAATTCAATTGTTTCTTTTTTTTCTCTCTTTTCCGTTTTGTTATTAAGTCATCAATTAGAGAAACAAATCTGCAGCCTTAACGATTTAAGTATATTGGTTTATAAAGGTTAATTCGCCTGTTAGTTTTAGGCGCTAATTTAGCAATTGGCCAATTAATAATTGGGTTTATAGTGCGCTTTTAAAGTCCTGAGCAATAGGATGAGGATTAAAACAAAGGAAAGTCTGGTTTATGGGCAGATAAAATGGTTATTTGTTGTAAAAATATTACAGATTATTGCATTAGAAAAAGGCTACGTTAAAAATATGTATTTTATAATTTGGTTGCATATTATTTTTATATTACAATTCAATATTTTAGTTTCATAACTATTTATTCATGAAAGGTTTAAATTATTCTTTAAATATTATTGTAGTTAACTTCTTGTTTATAATATCATTATAAGGTACTAAAATCGTTGGGTTGCTTATGTAAATATTTCGATAATGAGGGTATTATTTTAATAGCAAAATAGTTTTTCATAAATATATTTTATGGAAGAAGTAAAATTATTTATAGTATTTAAAGCTAAATGGCAGTTTATCTTTTAGTTTCTTTTTTTTTATAAATTTTGCTACAACGTTTCTAATAAATCTTTATGTGGGAGGAGTAGAAGGCAATTATTAATATATTCAACAAGCTATATATGTATTATAAAAATAGAATGTTTATAGCATAGCATGGTTCAAAGTCAACCATGTATATGGAAATATATATCTTTATGTACATATTAATAATTGTTTTATTTTTTTTTTAAATTTTTAAAATAAATTTAAAATTTCAAAATTAAATATAAATACAAACAGGTATATATAAAATTATATGTACATATGAGTAATAACTACTTTTATGGCAATTGAACATAAATTTAAAAATGTAACATTTTTTTGAAATTTAGCTAAAAATAGCTACTTCATCACAAATTCATTACAACAGATTTCACAACGCTCGAGCAGCTGATGAGCTGTCTTTGCCGGCGAGGACAGCTCGACAATGCCACAGCTGGCGTAGGGTTTCAGCTCCTGGCCAATATTGTGCTCCAAATTGCGCCTCAGCCAGGGTGAAGTGCGTCGCGAATCGCGCACCACTGTGGCATTTCCACTGGCATTGGGCACCAGGCGCGAGCTGGTGGATCGCATGGATCGCATGGAATGCAGGGAATTTAATGTTGTGTTCGAGCCACGCCAGTCGGCCAGACGGGCCAGCGCCGCCTCCAGGTCGCTGTCATCGTACTCGGTCATCACGACCTGATCGGGTGACAGGGACACGGCGCTGGGCGTATTTAGATGGCTCAAGGGTCGTATGACCACATCGGCGCTGCTGCTGGAAGATTGACGTGAGGAGGTGCGCGAGGCGCCGGGCGAATTCAATTTCGGCACCGTTGTGGCAAATTTAGGATAAGTTCTCTGAGGTGTTGTTGTTGTTGAGGTCGCAGCTATTTTAGAGCTAGTTGCTGCTTTTATCAGTCCCATTTTGTGGGGCGTGGCATGCGTGACAGTTGATTTGCCCGGCTGACGTGTTTCTGTGGGCTCTGCCACAAAAGTTGCGGCACGTGCGGCCAAAGGCGTTGGCATTTTGTTGCATGTTGCGGCTTCTTTGTCAGCAGTTGTCTTCGACATTGGCTTGCCCATTAAGGGCGTGGCCAGCAGCAGCGCCGAGCTGATGTCCCTGGATGAGCCCAGCATCGATTTGAACGTTTCACTTAATTGCGGTTTTTCCTCTATTAACTTCTTGTTGTTGTTGTTGTTGCTTTCCTTGGCGAGCTCAACCACCTGCGCTATGCTCATGTGCTCGCTTTTGGTGGGCTCAATCTCAGGTTGGCTCACCCTACTCGGCTGGCTGGCGGACTTCTCGCGCTGTCTCAGCTGCTGCAGCGAAGAGCTGGTCAAGTTTGAGGTGGATCTGGCCGCCGGCAGATTGCGAATATCGCTTCTCGCACCCTGACCCAAAGTTGTGACCATGCTGCTCCTGCGCACTGGAACGGTAACGGGAACGGGCATGGGACTGTGTGTGGGCGGCTCCTCATCCAATACAGTCGGCTGTTCGCGGGCCCAGAGCGAGCGGCGAGCGGAGCCCGCCCGGCTGCCGACACGCGATATTGGGAGCGTGATGCGTTCGCGCTGCGGATTGAAGTCAAAGGTCCGGACACTGGCCACATGCGAGAGCCGGGAACTGGCACGCGACACACTGGCCGGCTGCTCGGAGCCCACGAACTTGGCATATTCGCGCTGGCCGCGACGCGTGGGCGGAGCCGGTGTCAGATGCCCGCTGGACGACTGCGACTGGGAGGTGCTCGACAGCGAGTTGCCGTCGCTGAAGTGGCCATCGTAATGGTTGGGCTTGTCCCGCATGCTGGTGTAGTCCTTGTACACTGAGAAGTGGTTTTGTGTGTGCGCAAAACTCTCGTAGGGCCGAAACTTGCGGCTCTTGGCCAACTGATCAGCCAACTTCTCCCATTCGGTGGTGCTGGGGCGGCGTTGCTCTTCCTCCTCCTCTCCCTCGTCCTGCCTGCAGGTGTGTGTGTGTGTGTGCGGATTTGTATGTGTGTTTGTTTGGGTGTGTTTGTTAGTTAGGAATTTTTCTGGTTTTCAGGTGGTTAGGTGTTTTGTTTGCTTTGTGTGTGAGGTCTGCTTGATTAAACTCTTGCAAAACTAGATGTGATTTCTGATGTCTCAGAATTTATAACTAATACAGGGAATTTAATTGAATCTACGATGACCGTTGTCTGTGAACTTAGATGAGGGTTTGTTAATGAGTATAATTAATAATTATTTGCAAAAAGATGTTATTTATCTCCTTATTTTATAGTTAATTCAAATAAGTTAAATAAAAGGACACAGCTCTATCATAGTTATGCAAGAATATTTTTTAAGGGTAAGCGGGTTCGAACCTCGTGCTAATACAAAATATTTGTATCGACTGTTTTAGAGCAATAGAAGGTAGACAGCAGATATAACTCTATCACTACCAATAATCTCAGTTATGTAGGCGTTTTTAAGTCTCGACATAGGTTGGAACCTTTTTTTGTAAAGACAGGATATTGACAGGTTCGAATCTTGTATTGAGCTAAAGAACATATTTAGCATTTATAATATTGAGTAAGTTTTTCATGAACCAAGGCTCAAACATTATTTTGTAGTAAGTAAAAATAAACACTATCAGAAGATATAAATCAAACGGAATATTCCCAAGTTATGCAAGAGTTTTTTTTATAAACCTCGACAGGCCGAAGTTAATTCAATCAGTGTGTGTATATCGTATATAGATATATAAAATATATATTTTTTTACCAATACTACGTACAAGAGTTGTTGCTGTTGTTCTTGTTAGTTAGCTAATTGCTAGCTCGCATTAATAAGAAAGGCAGAGTATGTTGATATGTACATAGAGATAAAAGTTATTTATTTACAATTTACACATTGTTGAAGAGAGAGAAAAAGAGAGTACTTTATAGATATATATGTATGTATAAATATAAGATTTGTATATTAATAATAAGTAATATTTACTGTCAGCTACAACGAGTACACTACAAAAAGCTAAAATACAAACTACGCGATTTGATATGCAACCGGGTGCAGCAGTTTCTACGTTTGATGCAGTGGCTCTACGGGCTCTATGCAGCTGGAGGGGGGTTGGTGCACATTAGGCTACTTACTCCACGGTTGCAGCCGATGCCGCTGCCACAGTGGCATCCGCAACGGCACCCGCCTCCCCCACTTGGGTGCTCAGCTCGGCCAGCTCCTGCAGCGATGGCTTTGGCGTTGGCGGCGTCTCCTCCTCAGTGGCCGCACTGTTCGCCAGCGCCCGTTCGATCTCCGGCTCCGGCGTCGATGTCTTCAGACTGTCCGCATCCGCCTCCAGTGCGGGCGTCGGCGCTCGCGATGTACTCGGCGCTGGCTGCTCCCCATCCGCTCCATCAGCTTTCGTCTCCAAGTGCAGACCCTCCATCACCTTGTGCTTGGCCTCGTCCAGTGCCGCGGTGCCATCCTTAAAGGCGTTGCCCAGCTCACTGGTGACTCCCGCCACAGCTGTGCTCACCGTCTCCTTTGCCGTGTCCAGTGTCGAACTCAGCGCTTGGGTTGCATCTACAAAACGCACAAATTATTGACAATTTATTGTTGCTATAATTGGATATACTGATTGATAAGTGTAAGCAGGTCGTTCACCTGTCTGCCAATCAAAGCGATTGCGTTCAATCGATATGTGACAAGGCAGAGTGCCTGTAGTCGACGAAGGGATACCCTGTAATCTAGTTTGAAATGCATAACTCAAGTAATAGCTTAAAAATCTGATGAAATCTTCCTGATCGATATTTATCGATTTACGGTAAAGCCTGCTTATGCTTTATAAACAATTCCATTCTAAATTTGAGCTTTAGGCTCTGAAACACTTATATAATACATTTATAAGAATACATCTTGGAGAAAATGTATAACACTTTAAAGGTTCTCATCTGTAATTGTGAATTCAGATTTATTCACACTTTTTTTTCAATATAATAAATTTTACAGCTTTCATTTTTACAGGGTAGAAATATTCTAGCTGCGCCTTTGTTTGTGTACTTCTAATAGGCGCTCAAAATAATGAGTAAATTTTGTTTTAGGTTTGCTTATATAATACATAGTCTAAAAGTGAATTATTTGCATTTATCAGGAAGATTTCTTCTTTGAGGTGGGCATGAAGATTATGACAAATTAATAAGTGAAAGCTCTTACGACTGGGCTGAAATCTTTTGCCTTCTAAATTTATAAACATTTAAATTGGGAAGTTACTAATAAAGAACAGTTATTCTAGCTACATAATTAGTTGAGGTTTTTTCATGTAATAAAATGAGTTTTCGCTTCTTTTCCGGATTTTCGTTGTAATTTGGCTAGTTGAATCAATCAATCAATGTGCTCTTAGCCCTAGCTCAATGCCAGCAACACGTATATGTGAATTTCTAGCTCATATTATTTAAAACAGAATGCAGAGTGCTCCAATTTGCTGGTCACGCAAAAAACTCGTTTTTCTTCATATGCTTTTAATATAAATATGTAGGTCTTGTATTTACGGGGTAATGTGAATGTATATAGTATGTAAGTAGTTTTTGTGCACACACACACACGCACACACATAAGCTACAGCAACTCATAAAAGTGCTGAGAGGCAGGACACGAAGCTTTTGTTATTACTTTTATTTTTGCGGCTCAATTGTCCTTGATTAGCTGGCTTGCTGGTCACAGGCTCATTATGTGAGCCGCATTTATAAATAAAAAATGTATATATATATTTATAAAAAAAAGCCAGCTTATGTGGACTTGCACAATGGAAGGCGAGGGGTCTTAGGTCACTCTTGGACTAATAGTATTTTCAATTGATTTGCGTTCACACGCACTATGAAAATATTAAGTATACGCCAAGTACGGCACACTTCTAAGCCCGAATGCAGTCGTTTGGCGGTGAGAAATGCGCTTTTAAATGTCAACCAGACACACACACACACACACACACACACACACCTTCGACGGCTTCTTCGCCCTTTTGCTTGACATCGCCTGCCACATGAGTGGCGGCTTTTAGCATTTCACTGCCCGCGGTTGCCACCATTGGAGTGCTGCTGGCACAGCCCATGGCAAAATATATTTATTATATATATTGATATATATATGCAGGACTTCAGTTGTTGTTGCTGCTGCTACAATTTCAAAATCATATTGAATAGCAAGTTATATATATATAGAAACAATTCGGAATATGATTGGAACACAACGCGCCCGCCTTTGGTCACGAACTCAACGCAACTGAATTGACCCAAAAGTACCGACCACTGGCAAAGGGTCAGGCTCTGGCTTGGTCATTTAGCAATGGCAATAACAACAATAGCAACAACTACTTACATATACAATGAGCACTCGTTGTACTGGGGGCACGCAACAGGACCTCGGACCGCAGAGTGCTCCTTTGGCTGCTTTGGCCATTTTGTGTGCTTGGACTTGTGTGCGTTTGGCACTTCAAGTGAACCAAATTGTTGAGGTCATGCGCGTTGGGCGCACATTTATAGGCTAAAAGGGTTCTCGCTTCTATGGCTGTTGCTGCAGACTGAAATACAATACAAAAAAAAATACAAATACAAAAATAGGCTAAATATGAGTACCTACTACGGGGTACTTATAGCGTGTCTAGTTGGCGTGTCTGACTACGCTTTGACCAGCCGATAGGTGGCGTGCCTGTGTAATTTCCACTCATATAGGTAAGTGTATGCAAATGTTGGTGTGAGCAGCGAAAAGCTTTGAACCCAACATATGACGTAGTTTTTCACTTGTTGGTCTAGTTTGCGTTTGTATGGAAAATAAAAATATGCTAAAAGTGCTGTTAGAACGTCGAAGATGAAATACTATACAACTAATAGATTAGCGGAATATTTCTATTTTGAAATGAATTTTTATTTAGACTAATATTTGTGACAGTTTTTTTTTAGATATTTAATTTCATTATTCTTCAAGGTCTCGCAACATAGTTAGGTTTAAAGCTTAAAGTTTATTATTGCTGCTCTAATTATTTTTTTATTTTTGATGATATTTTGCCCCTAAAACCTCAATTTCGTTTTAATATGTGATGATAATTTATGTAAATTTTTAAAAAGATAGTCTAGTTCTATTCATTAACTAGAAAAACATATTTTTAATTTTAACATAAATACTTACAATAAAATATCTTTTATTCTTATAATTACAAAAGTTAAATTAAAGTACTTTTTAATGAAAAGAAATCTATTTCGTTTATGGGAAATATTGTCCAAGGAACTTATTTCTATATATTTTCGTTTTTATTTCTAAAAAAACAAGTTGCCTTCACTTTATTCTATTGATAAATTACTTTTGTGGTTTTAATGCAACCGATTGTCTGATTTTTATATATTTTCTACATTAACTTTGTGTGTGTATTTTTTTCGTACTTGCAAGCATGGTCTATTGTCTTCTGTGCTAGTTAGCTGGAAGTAGTGAAACCCACACACACACACACATATAGAGATATATATACAGTGAAGCAAAGATCGAGATCTTCACGATGGATGCCAGTTAAGATTTTGACGTCGCGTCGCGTTGTTCTTTTTGTCGCTGAACATTTACGAAAATTGATTTTTGATTTATTTTTTGTTTTCTTGTTTTTATTTATTTATTTTTTTGCGATCTGGCGATTGGCGCTGTGGCTGCGTTGGATTTTCAGCTGGCTGGGTTCGGCAAATGGTTAACTTTGTTTTTTTTTCTTATTTTTTGCACGTGATTTATGTCAGTCAGAGGCAGTGACAGCGCTTTTCATGAGCCAATAAAGTTGTCCATGTCGCTTTGTCATATTCATATATCATTGCCATACACCCGGCAACTTATGTCACATGTTCCACTCCGACTCCGATTGCGACTTTGACTCCAACTCCAGCTCCGACTCCATCTCCATCTCCAATTCGAATGCGATGTGCGAATACACAAATATGAGTGCTCTATTGGAGAGGCTGCGTATAAACGGGGCTTAAGTGCGCGATCGAATTGTGACAAAACACAATTTGGTCGCTTTGAACACTCAAAAACTCGCATATAAATCAGCGCACGCAGCTGGCCAAAAAGCCAAAAAGCGACGTGGTTCATTAGACTTCGTCTCTTGACTGTTGGCTGTTGGCTCTCTTGTCTGGCTGACGTTAATTATATAAGCTAAGCGTCGCTTAATTATGTGCTCAACAATAGCACCCAAGTGCTCAAGCTCACATGATGTAATTTGGCCCCCTCCTGGCCCCCTTGCCACCGACAAAGCGGTATGCGAAAGCTGATTGCTGTTATACCCTTGACGCAGGTTAACTTGGCTTGCGTGGAATGCTTGTTACCAGCGGAATTTATGGACAAATTCCACCTGCTTTATAGTGAATATATTTTATATATATTTTATATATCGTTCTTGGTGTGTATATATCTTTGATTTTAGTGAAAAAATATTTAAATTGGATTAATCGTAAAATCAGTTTTTCATCATTTTTTTATTTTGGTAGTTGAAAGTTATGATAGTGTGTAAAAGCTACATTTTGTATTAAAGAGCATTTAAAGAATTTATGAATTTATGAACAATTCAATTATATAATTGTAAAAAGCTTCTAAAAATAACACTTTTATCAATTAAAGCTCTTTAATTCATAATTAATCTCTTCGTAAAGCTTTTTCGATTTACACTGAAAGCACATGCAAGCTTTTAAAAGCACATTAAATCTACAATATGTACACGATTATACTCAAACTAAGTTCAAAGCTGGTTTAATTGAGGTCAATCAAATTTATTTCAAGGCCCTTACATCGTAGGGTATCAATATTTCGGTATATATTCGGGTTAATTTGGTAAATTTTGATTGCCGGTATTCGTATTCACTTTCAATACTCGCAAGAATAATGGCAATTGTGAGACAGGTAAACAAGCTGTCTGACAGACAGAGACGCAGAGACAGACAGCTTCCTCTTGCAATTTGTATGGGCTTTGTCTTTGGCGACAGCTTCCTCAAACACGCTTTTGAACTTGGCTCGTATATTGCACAAGTTGTTTGCTGCTGCCCCAAAGGGGCATAAATTGTAATTATGCCTGCCACCGTGGCAAACAATAAATCTCAAAGTATTTATCGTGAAACATGACAGAAGTGGGTCGTACCTGGGCTGGGATACAATTGCATTCAGCTAGCGCCTTCCCTTTTTTCACTGTTTTTCTTTTTTTTTTTGCATATGGGGAGTAACAAATAACTGGAATAAAATCAAAATACTGGCAACATAAAGGCGAACTACGATCGAGGCATTTAAATGCAGTTATGACTGAATGCTAAAGATATTTTTGTGTGCCTGTTGTTAACACACCCTCTACATATTGAGATTGTGTGAAAAGGGTATACTTACAGCTAAATCTACCATAACTCTACCACAACAAAATTTAAATAAATAATCATAAATAATAATAAATAGTCCATAAGGTTATAGCTATAATTTCGTCCCTAAATTGGTCCTGCAATTAAATCTTACATCACAATTTTTTGACAAAATTCGTACTTAAATTTTAGAGCTTGCAGTTGAGTACAGGTAAAGACAATATAATATGTATAGTTTTTAGTATTAAAGACAATATAATATATATAGTATTTATATTGTCTTTGGTACAGGGTATCTTGTAGCACAGTCAATTGTATTTGTTGTTGTTGTCGCTGGTGCTGTCGCTCAAAATTGTGCGCATAACTTAAAACATGAAAAGTTACTTAGAGTCGGGGGACCTCGTCGGGGCCTTTAATTAAAGGCGACAGGTATCCAAGACATATTCTGCGTTATTTGCATTGATTCAGTTGCAGTTGGCAGTTGGCAATTGGCAATTGGCAACTAAAATTTGCAGTTATTGTAATTATATATGCCGCTTGACCGAAGCCGCGCCCAGAACTCTGACACACATTCGCCTTCGTTTGAAGATGCAAATGGAGCCGCGATTCGCGGTCAGGCGCGCAAAATTTATGTAATCAAAACCAAGTTGGGGCACAATCTGCATGGAACGGCATTAAATTGCCAGCTCTCGAGCAAAACGCTCGGTCCGCGCTGATGATGTCAGTTTTAGATGCCAGACAGTCGGCCAATACCAAAAACCTAAGCAAAAAGGTTATCGATGTCTCGAGATCGCCAGTGAAAAGCCAGGCCGCCAAAAAGTTTCAAAATTTCACCCGTAATGCAATCGCACGCAATGTCCAAGGCCCAAGACAAGATCTGCATTAACCCAGCTCGTCTTGACCAAAGGGAAAGCGGCTGGCTGGCAACTGCGACGTTTCTAGCCATGGTCTGATTGGATGAGTTATTATTTATCTTTTTTGTTTTTTGTCTTTTCTTTCAATTTTAATTATATATCTATACCATATATAGGAAAAGGCTATGGCATAAAAATAGAATCTGTGCAACATAAATCAAATGTTGGCTTGAACTTAATTAAAAACGGGCCTAGGAAATATCATAAATCAATGCAGTGCGAAAGCAAACGAATAAAATTCAATTTGTAATCAGAATAAAAGTAGAAAGAAAATAAAAGCGAGGCCTGCAACGCCCTACAAAAAATGTAGGAGATGAAGCGAATGTGGCTTCAATCAGCCGGAGCCACAAAATACCGCAAGTCTTAGAACGAATCAGCGAATCGGTTCTTGCCACAGCTTCTAAGAATGCATTTGGGCTAAGCGGAGGGGCTGGCGGGGCAGGGGCTTAAAGTAGATGAGGCCGAAGCTCATAAAAATGAATATGCCAGGCGGCTGTCAAAAAGGCAACGGCGACGTTGTTCTTGAGACGGCTACTCAACAAAAAAGTATACAAAATAACAACAACAACAACAAAAACATAAGTGAGCGCGACCAAGTCAAGAGTGTGTATTTGGGTTTTCCTCTTCTCTCCTGTTTTTTTCTTGTTGGTTGGAGTGACGTTTCGGGTTTGGCATTCAGAAGAACAAAAGCCAGCGCCGATGCGATGCCGCCCGCTGCCCGAGGGAACTAGAGACGGAACCGTGGCGGATCGTGAGAGCTATGTATATGCCTCGTAGTCCAAGTGCCAGCTGTCAATGAAAAGATACGAATCTAGAACATTTAGAATTTGACGTATCTTAAATGGATTGCGTAGCAAATTTAACCCAATTCTATTTTGACTTTGAACTGGTTAAACTTAAGCATATTGAAACAATTCACTTTTTAACTGGTTCGCTTTTAAATACAACATTGAAATATTTTTAAACCATTCTTATAACAGTTGCCTGTATTTTACTTTTTATATATTATATGATTTTACTTCTGAAATCAATTCAGTTTCATTTTTATTTTAAATATAAATTATTTTAAATATTAAATTATATTTTAAAATTTTCTTTAATTATTTTAATGCAAAGATTCTAGAAAAAAACCTCATTTTGGCTCGAACTACATCATTGAATATTTTTAAACTAAACTAAGAGCTCTTGTCCATCTCTAGCCAGGAGCGGTTGGAGCGGAATGTGGACCGAAGCCTGCGCTTCATTTGATTTCGTTCCAATTGGTGTTTTGGCCCGTTTTTTTGCGCCGTTAACCTTGGGGCCAGCGGATCGGAGCCGGGCAGAAGTTTTTTTTATGCTTTGCATGCCAGGTTTTTTAAGCGGGCAAACAAAGCAAAAGTGCCAAAGTGATTGACGTCTGGCAGCGCAGACTTCTCTTTTCTTTTTCAATTTGAGATCTGTGTGAGTGCACAAATTGAACTTGCAACGTGCAACGTGCCACTTGCCACTTTGCCACTTGCAACCACTTGCAACTGGCTAGTTGTCGGTGGCAATTGTATTCGCTGCCGCATTGACTTTTGTGGGTCAGGGTCAGCCAGACAAATGTCAAACTAACACATGCAACATTCGGGCAACGCGGGCAGACGGGGTAGAAAACTTTGGTAATTGCACACGCACGCGACCATTCGGCCACATATTCGAACACATATTCGAATGAGTATTCACATGTCCACAACCACTTTCTTTGCAATTTATATGAGTTTATGTGTTTATCGCTTCGCGCTAATCTCCAGGCTGGAAATCAGCCACGGTGACAGTTGCGGCTACTCCTACTGCCCACCTACCTGCCGTCCCTCCCCCCCTTAGCTCTCCTTACCTCATGACCGGCCCAGCAAGAAACAAGAGGGAGCATTTTTGAAGTGGTGAAGTTTAAATACCCTTCCTCATATTCAGGCATATTTCTAAGTTTTTTTTTTGTTAATTATTTCTATGCTATAGTATTTAGATTTTTATAAGTTTAATTGGTTAACTTTGTATAAAACACATAAACTTTAAAATTATAAAATAATTTTTTGTTGACTGATAGAAAATATTGAAAAATTTTTAGTCTTTTTCTTTTTTTTGTTTTGTACACAACATTGCAAAATTTTCAAACCACTTTTATATAAGTACATATTTTATATTACTAATAATTTATAGATTTTACTTATTGATAAATTTGAGATATCTTGAGAAACAAACAAGTTTTACATAAAAAATGCATTTTTTTACAAATATTCCTGTGTCAGCTACAAGATAAGATATAGTAATGAATTTATATGTACTCAGTTAATATGATTAAAATTGTCTTCAACTATGCCTTACACATTTCCTGACAAAACTTAAATACCCGTTGTGAGTGTATTGAAAGGGGCCGTTGCATGATTTATGGCGCGTAATTTGCGTGCGCATGCGCAAATTGCGGCACAACCTTTTTTGTGTGTGCTTGCAGCCGTGTTGCAGCTTCCTGCTGACAAATGAGCTGCCGCTGCCGCTGCCCGCTGCCGATTGAAAAGTGTGTCACTTGCATTCTTGGCAGCTTGCATTACAAGCCAGGAGCCGCAACAGCAGCAGCAACAGGAGCAGCAACAGCGAAAAGTGGATTCGCTGGACTCCCTCAGTGCTCGACTGATTTATAATTTCATTGAACTATTACCGGGACTGGCAACAGTAACAACAACGAGCGCGCCAAATTGATTAACAATCAAAATAAATCAATACACAGCCCCAAAGCAAAAATGTGTCAAAACTTGCAACGAGCAAATTGCAATTGCAACACTTTCGCTGCACATTTTCTTTCGGTGTTTTTCACACTTGATTTACATTTTAAATTGAAAAGGCCGAAACTGAAACTGAAGCTGTAACTGAAACCGAAAACCGAGCCAACTACGGGCCAGACAATTTCCAGGCCGGCGGGCATGAAAACTGCACGACGAATTGGGCGACATTGTCAGGACGGTGCTGCAAGTGGAAATTGTTGCATGCATGCGGATTGTGGGGCATATGCACAACAGCCAAAAGCAGCATGATAAAGAGATCAATGGCAGAGCTAAAACCCCTCCCCCCGCCCACTGAGTGATTCCTCCTCTGCAGGTGAAATGTCAAATCTTGCCCCAGCTCGTAATTTAACTCTTAATCGTCCACGCCATAATGCTGTTAAGCGTCTAATTGAAGTTTCACTTTTTATTTTTTCTCTGCGAAACGCAGCTCAACCCAGACACAGTTCGAGACCCCGCATGACCTCTGGCCGCGCAGCGCAGATACATTAATTATCTGTAATGAACGTTTACACTTATTTATTGGCATTAAATCATCGTTTAACGCGCTTTGAGCATGCACTTTTTTGTTTTTTTTTTTTCTTTTTTTTTGCCCCAAAGACCCGGCTTCTGCCGTGGTTGCCAACTCTGACTTAAACTCTGTTGTTGTCTCTTTCGGTTGCGGCCTTCAAGTGCGTTGCCTGCTTGCGGTCTCTTCGGGCTGCTGTCGGCTGCCTTGTTTGCCTGTGTCCGCCCACGCCCCCTTTTCGCCCACAGACTGCCCTGATATGCATGTCAAGCGGCCGCAAATTATCGCCTGCCTCGGATGGCACTTGAGGTCGCTTCCGTTTTGTGCAATGAGTCGCCTTTTCTTTTCTTTCTTATTTTTGTTGCCCATTTCTATGTTAACGAACAGAAATGAAGTTGAAATTATTGGGCGGCGGGTTCATTGACATAACAAACGTCTGCTGGTTACACGCTTATGAGTTATGCGCCTCCAGTTGGGCCGTTAACCAGTCAGGCTTCCAATACATTGGCTCAATGTGTTTGGCAATAAACACAATTCAATAACTTAACTGGAAATGTTCATAATTGATACTTTTTTGAAAAGCTTATCTAGATTTTATGGGAATTCTTGAGAATGATATAAAAATAATTATTTCTTCTAATCTCAAGTTAAGAATTAAAGCCTAAAATATATGCAATTGATTAAGACGTGAGCTTTTAGTTTTTAGTTTTCCTTAAAGTTTAATATTTCAACGTGCTTTTCAATTTTCATAATTCAGTACTAATTATAAGGAGCTTTATTTACGTTGTTAACAAAATGATTAATGGAAAATATATTACATAAATTAATTTCTTCTCGTATAAATTATATTATAAATTATTATTGTATTATAATTTAACAAAGAAAAAAAAAACTTAGAACACATCAACTTTAAGCCATTAAGCTTTAATAGTAGTTCATGTTGGAAAACTTGCAAGGTACTTTATCTGCTTTGTAAATTGCAACAAAAATTGGAATACATCTATCAACTATATTTATGTGGTAAAATAAACAAGCACAAGTTATTCTCTAAAAACCTCGGCAGCTGGCGTATATTTTGTAGCTTAAAAAAGTTCTGCTAAATATTTTAATTTTAATTTTAATTTGAGTGTGAATTTTGCACCACAGTGCGCAGTTGTTAGCGTTTATTTTGGGCGCAATCTTTGGCTCACAATCATGGCCATTATGATCATCTTAGTCATGTTTTATGTATGTGCTTTGGGCTAATCAAACGTTTATTGATTGCCAACTGCGATTTATCAGGCAGGTGGAAATGTTAGATTCTATATGACGATCGTTGCTGGATCTTGTGGAGTTATGCAATATGGGTGTAGTTTTGGGGTGTGTTTGTTTGGCTCCAAAATTAACACGTCAAATTGATGTAAAAAGCAAAAAGCTTGAAATACTTTTGAATATTTCGGTTGTTTGTATTTTTTTGTGGCTAATTGCAGCCAGTTGCATGTCATAAAGATTTTAACTGTTTAATACATAAATATGTTTATGCCAAGCGCCGCGAATGTGCAACGTGCAACGTGCAACAACAATTGCAACAATAAAAACTGTGGTAAAGACTCAAAATGCTGCATGTTGAACACCCACAAAGCATAAATAACAACGGCAACAACTGAGACCCGCCCTCGCCAGCCCCCCCTGTCTCCCCCTGCCCCACTCTCCACACTCCTCAACTGGCCTCCCACCAGCGAATCGTGGCGAAGGTGAAAGTGTTTTCTGGCTCGTTGCAATTATATTGTAAATGATTTTATTATTTATTTGCCGAATTAATTTCCATGGCTCGGCTGAAATGTGAAATATTCCATATAAATATTTATGTTTTAATTAAAAAGGCCACAAGGAAATTGAAAATTACATAAATTTAGCCAATAGATTTGCAACGCATTTTTCCATTTTTCCGACTAGCTTGGCGGGAAATCGTGGCATTTATTTCGATTTTATAGGGTGCAATTTATTAATGCCATTAATCCAAATTAAGTTGTGTAATTGCACGCTATTTACAATCCAGATGCGTTTTATGTTTTTGCTGCTTTGTGATTATTGCGACAATTGTGCAGCAAGTGAAAGACCAGAAGGCGGATAATAAAAATTGCTTTAAAGGATGCGGGTAATCAGAGATTAATTTAGAAAAGTACGATTGGTGAACTTTTAAAAGTAACTACGAAAATCGGCTGTAATCCAATTAAATAAACATTCGAGAATATTTTAAATTAATTACTAAAAAAAATTTGCATAAATTATTGAATTTAATTAAAGAAACTAGACTAAATATGAATGAATTTGTTCTTTGAAAACTAAATTTCGTAGAAATATTTGAATAAATATATTTATAAAAAAAATAAAGCCAAGAGCTTACATAATCCACAACTGATTTATGTGTTGTCCCACAAGATGAGCTGACTAATTAGTTCGAGCTTATCTAAAAAATGTCATCTCTGTTGACTGCATTTCATGCGATAATCGGTCAATATCATATTTCATAAGAAGCACATTTTGACAGCGCTCAGAGGCGACCTTCATTTGTTGGGGCAGTCAGTTTGTCACTGGGGCTCGACTACATACTACATAAACCTTAAATTGGGTTCACTGGTAGCAGCTGAACTGATTCAGAGCTGCGAACTGGGACAAGCTCTCTGGCAGTGGGACAGCTGCCAAGCTGTGTTGTCTGTTGGCTCCGAGTCCGAGAGTATCCGCAACAATTTGCAACGTTTTTTGGTTCGCTCGGCGACTGGTTTTGCGCAATTTTTACGTGTTCATTATCATACAAATGGAGAGTACGCTGAGCAGATGCACGGCCAGAAAGACATCCACATCCACGTCCACAACGACATCGACAACAAACCATCCACATGCCACATGCCGCATGTACAGCGTAGTTTTTGGACACAAACGAAAGTGAACTTTTTAATGCCCGGGCCAAAGCCAAAGCATTTTTATCTGTGATGCTGCCTGATGTGAAACGTGTTCCATGGAGTGGCCTGGCCTGGCCTGGAGCTGTTGCTGTAGCTGGGGCTTTTATTTATCGTCGTTTTTTTTATGATTTAACATATGTACGTGTTGCTGTCACACATACGAGTACACGCACCCAAACATGCTTATATATTAATTTCATTAATAATAAGTAATTTCACTTTTCATTTCGCTCAAAAAACGAGCCAAGAATTCGCAACTTTCGTTGCGGGTGAAGCTGCCTCCACCTTCCGCTGTTGCTGCCAAGTGCACTCCCCACCCCGCACTTCTCACCTCCCCACCTCGCGAAAGGCCAAGCGTTGGGGCCAGATGAGCGGCCAGACAAAAATCGATGAGCATATTAATTGCTTCGACTGCCGGGCCACAAAATCACGTATGCGTATACGTAATTTTTTATTATTGACTGTTAATTACATGCAATTTTTTGTTGCCTACCATTTTTTACATACATATTTATTTTGAAATACCCTTTGCAGAGGGTCTTTTACTCGTTTGAGGAAATGTGGTAGTCATAGAAAGAGGAAGAGAGATTGAATAGATGATATAGATATATTCCTGATCAGGTTTAACAGCTTAGTAGATATTTTTGGAAAACATTTTGATAGAATTTTGCGATTCAGAGGACAATAACAATTACAGGCAACTAACAGATACACGTTTTTTTTATTTTATTTTGAAACTCATAATTTATAATTTTTTAAGATATCCTTATCCAACTAACAGATACACGTTTTTTTTATTTTATTTTGAAACTCATAATTTATAATTTTTTAAGATATCCTTATCCTAAACTTCACTTAGTTAAAAGTGCAGCCTACATATTGGCAAAATCTTTTAAACTTTTTATCTTTCCTAAGTAATTTACTTTTAAATATCAATCTTATCAATATCAGCATATTATGTTTACAGAAATGTATCTAATATATTTTCCAAGTGTCCGCAAGTGTATTTAATATTCGACAAACCACAATAATATTTATTTTTCTTGTTTATTTTTTCGTCTTTTTTCTTGGGCGTCAAAGACAAATGTTACAAGTTGCCGCCACCGATGTGTGGGCTTTTATCGGCTTGCGGCAGATCAGCGCCAGCATTTTAATTGCTCCCGAAAATTGAGTTATTTTGAGTTATTTTGATTGCAGCCCGTTGACCTTTTTGGTTTCTTCGCTGTTTTTGTTGTTTTCTAATGTTTTTGTCGCTTTTGATTCTTGTACACACCCAGCAAAATGTCGAGTCTTTGTGGCTTAGTTTTGTTTGAATTTTTTATATATATTTTTGGTTAGCTGTTTGGGCCTGGCCAAGAGCACTTCTGGCGCTCGGGAGTCGTGCATGCCGATATTTATCGCTGCGCCGTTTCAGGCGAGTGTGTGTGTGCTGGCCAAATAAAATTGTAAATTAAAATTGTAGATTGATTTCGATTCGATTTGTGCAACATTCTCAGCCCACTGTTGTTGGCCTAACGTTTTAGTTTATTGTCATTGTCAAATGTCTGGCAATTGGCTGGGCTGGGAAAATTAATCATTAAACTTGCCGCGGGTGGTGGACAATGCAAATTGTCGCTTTACGGAAATTGGCAATAATTTGCAATTTTCATGGGAGTTTTATGACCAGAGACGCACTGCAACAGCATCATCCACAGCAACTGCAACTGCAACTGCAACATCAGCTGCACCTGCATCTGCAGTCTCGCAATGAAAATGTAATTACGCCCTCTAATGCCTCACAAGGCAATTGGCAACAGCCGCAGCAAGCAGCATTAACCGCAACAAGTGGCAACTGCAGCCGTTGCCGGCCTCTGCCCCTGACACTGTGGCAACAACATCAACATTAGCAACGCCCTGTGGCTTCTGCCTTGGCCTCTGCCACAGCCGGAGCGTTGGCCATTTTGATTGATTACACATGCGCCGCGTAGGCCGCCGTTAATGTTAACGTTCGCATTGATGTTGCCACATTTGCCACACAGCCGCTTTTATCTATGCAACAAAAATGACAACAACAATATTTGCTATAAAATTAAACTAAACGTATTTAAAATGTTTACTCCTCTGTTAAGTTTTTAAGTGGGATTTAATAGCTACTGATTCACTTTTTGTTTACACCATTTACAATTTGGTTTTTATGATTAGGGTGGAGCGCCTTTGTGTAAAAATAAATTAACTTATGCGCATAAAAACTTTTATAGCATATATTTAAAGTCTACATTTTTACATTTCTTACTTTATCACTGCAAAATATAAAAATCACATAGAAACTTAGCGTGTTTGAACAGAGGGAGAGGGAGTTAAGTTTAAAGTAAACAAGCGAAGAAATCCAAATTATAAATATTTATTTCTTTTTTTATTTTAAACTTACTCATTTTGAGCATGATGTTGAATATGGCATTTTTTTTTAAAGAAATCCACTTACAATGAGAAAGGCGAAAAAGTACATTTTTATATTTTATTTTCGATTACTTAGATATTTGTTTAGTTTTTCTTTTTGCCGTACGACACTTCTTAAAGCTCGTGAGAATCACATAGACAGGTGCTTTTAAGAACTTAATAACTCAATCTCGCAGCAAGTAAAAGCGAAGGAAGAGGAGACATTGAAATCAGACAAGAGAGAGTGAGGGGGAGATGAAGAAAGAGAGGAAAAAGAAATAGAAAGATAGCCTGCAAGAGAGAGAGAGAGATATATATGAGAAAAAAAACAAAGATAAAGGCAAAAAATATGTAAAAGTATATAAGAGGGACTAAGAGTATGAAAAATACTTTCGATTTTAGAAGTAGCAAAATTCTCTCGAATTTCGTCCCCTGTTGCTTGGCCATTTGTCTGGCTGTCACACAGATTACCTCAGCAGAAGCCGTGGCCAAGAAGGGGCAGGCGGGGGCAGGTAACAGAGCAGCTAGCCAGGTTTGCAGACTTAGCCACAACGTTAAATTTCGCTTTCTATGCCAAAAAGTTTGACAGCGTGCGGCTAAAAATTTTGCACGTTTGACCAAATTTGGGCGCACAACAGTTTGGGGCGACCGCTGTGGCCAAATGTTGATGGCGATGACGATGACGCCGAGCTGACTGCTGCTGGGCTGGCTGCACCACTGCACCGCTGCACCACCTCCCCAATCCTGCTACAGACTCGTGGCCTGGCGCGTTGGAGCAAGCTCTGGTAGCTTCTTGTCGCCGTATGTCATGCGGTTTTATCTTGATGCCGCTGTCGTCGGGAGTCATGCGCCCGAGCCACCAATCGGAGCCTGAGTCAGATTTCGCTGTTTAACATAGTTAGCTGGAGTGCGCGAGGGATTTTCACCGCAATACAGTAGCCGCTGCACTGTACTACGTAGGTTGAGGTTGAGGTCAGTGCACCCAGGGACTCGTATTCACGCTCACACTCACACTCACACTCACACTCATACTCGTAGTCGCATTCACATGTGATTAAAAGCTAAAACGCAAGACCATCATAAATATCAAATGCGCCACAATTTAGGGTCCACATAGGACTTCGTATTTTTTTTTCGTTTTTCATTTTTCCATTTTCACTTTTGTTTGAATGCTGAGCGACACCTGGCGACGTGGAACTGTGGAACAGCGCACAGCACATGAGTCACACAGGCTGTCACAATGCGGCCCGAGCCCGATTCCAAGCCCCACAAAAGTGCATCATAAATTATGTTTGGCTCAGAAAAAAACCTTTATTTCATTTTGTTTTTTTTTTTTTTCCTTGTTGCTTTTCTAACCATTTTCATTTGCTAAAGTAGTCACACGGTCAAATTGCCTGGGACAGACGGACGCGGCACATTTGTCGCCGACCAAAGCGAAATCGAAATCGAAATTGAAATCCTGGTGCTGCCGCAAGTTCCAGCCCCGAGCATTAGCCACAGCAGCAGCAGCCGCACTTTGGTCACGAATGTCGGTCAAACGTGTTTTTCGCTATTTTACAACTTTAAATATGCCAACAATGGACCAAGCCACCGCTTAGCACCGAACACACAAATCCGCCAACCAGCAGTCGCCATCGCCCTCGCCATCGGCTTGTGTATACTTAATTTGTGCGCATATTTTTGCAGGGATTATCATTGTCACAACCGGACAGACATTGCCACAGCGATTGGATGCGGCAGCTACTTTTGCCACATGTGCGAATTCTAATTTACAGATTTTCCTTAACAGATTAACGCAAATTTTCTACTCTGCGCAACCAGCTCAATGGGGGAAAGTCTTTGATCACAATTGGGGGTTAATATGGCATTAGCTTGGGCTAATGCTCGTTAGAAATCTTTATTGAATATGTAAATTATTTATTCGTTAATAATAAGCTAATGAGATAAAAAAAATATCTTATTTCTTATGCATGTAGAAAAATTGGTTAGTTGGTTAACTATGCTTGAAGTTTAATTATTAGCATAATTAATATTGTTATTACTACTAATTTTTTTGCTTTTCTGACTTTTGCTTATTCTACTATAAAATTAACTTGGAATTTTGTTCATTTCAAAGATAATTTTCCATAGGCTTAAGTTAAACATTTCGATATTTCTAACATAATTTATTTTTAACAGCCCCCACCTCAGGTTCGAACCTGCAGTCTGATTGTTAGTTGCCTAAATAACTGACATAGTTTGATTCTTAATTAAAAACCTAAAGTTTGAAATCAAATAACATTAATAATATTTTTTTAGTCTGTCCGGTCCTCTAGAAAGATGTTAGTAGCAAAACTTTATTCTTACTTATAAATAGTACCCAAATATTCAGGAAAAGTTTTGGGATAGTTTATTTTTCTTTTTCAAATATTTATTTTCATTTTAAAATGATTTTTAAAATTAATAATAACAGCAACCAATCAAAAGCTGATTAACCTGAAATTCTCACTTTTGTTATATATATACATATATATATTTTTCTTTTATTTATGCTCTCCCTTTTTGACATCAATTGTCAGCATTTCTTTTGGCACTTTCGCGCTGCTCCAACAAACCTAAAAATTAAATGAAAATAAAAAAAAAGTTGCCTGAAATCTGACTTTATCCGAATTGATTGCTTTTTATCACAATTTGCCATTTGTAGCGGTCTTCAGCTTTAATGGAGCTATCTGTCTGTGTGTGGCCCAATTTCTGGCTGTAAACCAATTTGGTGTCTTTTTGTTGCGCATACGCCGCGTTGGCCCACCAAAAGCGCATTTTAAGAGCCAATAGTCTGGGAAATCAGTAAAGCATTTAGACCACTAACAAATTTCTCACATAATTCACAAAACGTCGTAATACGGAAGCCGTATTTGCAAATTTCACCCGCGCGATAAGTTTCGGAGTAAATTTGCAGCACTTTGGCACTCAAA
Source organism: Drosophila micromelanica (assembly GCA_004143825.1). Lineage (NCBI taxonomy): Eukaryota > Metazoa > Arthropoda > Insecta > Diptera > Drosophilidae > Drosophila > Drosophila micromelanica. The sequence continues at coordinate 8,167 of SCDY01000827.1, read as the reverse complement.
TTTGAATTTCATGTCCCTTTTATCGGTGCGACTATCTAAGCTCTGCCTAGAAGTGGGCATTGTTTGTGTTGTTGTTGTTTTTGTTGTTGTTGCATTTGGCCAATTTGGCTGCTGCTAATAACGGTGCTTGGGGGGCTTTGCCTTATTGGGCGGTCGGTCCATTGGATTGATGTGCCAGCTAGAGTAGCCATTTTTTGTTTTTTTTTTTTTTGTTATTTTTGGCTACCGCAAAGTTATAAAATATCGAAAATTATGCGCTTCGACTACCGTTGCTGTCGGTTGTCATCAAAAGCGGCGCCGCAGAGTCAAGCGTGGCAACTCTGGCTGGTGCAGTTGCAACGTCGACTGCGACTGCAACTGCAACTGCGACTGTGGCACTTAACACCTTTTTGACACACAGGCAACGACGTCAAATGCAAATGAAGATAAATCGCTGCCTCTGATCTTTTTAGCACCTTTTTGCATATATTGCTGGCAACGGGCAACGGGCAACAGGCAACGGGCGGCGCTCGCTGGTGACAGCCACAAACATGCAACATTTTGTCGCCAGTTGTACAACTGCTTGACGGCCTGTTGCATTCATTGGCTCGGTGCGGCCCCAACGATTATGCGGCTCAGCTTAACCCAGCCCCGTATTGGTCCCGGCCAATTGTGCGCTCGGCATTTGCTTGTTTTTACTGCTGCGAGTATCTCATAATTTCATATGATGTTTGTGACAGGCATATCGTAATCTTACAGATTTATATATGTGTATCTTGCGGTGCTTAATTCGTTAAACTGCTGCTCGCTTGTTGCAAGTTGCAAACAGTTCACATAAACACAAAGATATCTTTATGAATAATAATTACGCTTGCCTTTTTTAAATATTTTATTATTTTTATTGTGGCTCCAATCAACTGTCGATTTTCCTCAATTCATAGAAACAATTTTTTAATATTATATATAAAAATATGAGCATTTTTATACACTACATATATTTATTTTATTCATCAATGTTGGAATTTGAACCTTTTTGCTTCTGTGATTTATAACTATGCATAAATCATAAGCGAGAATCATAATGAAGTATTCAAAACAGAGCTTTGAAATTAATGAAGCCTTTGTGTTCATACTTCTTGGCCAGTTTTTTAATTGTGCATTTATATATCCTTCTGAATGTATTTATCATCGATGCATATGAAAACATTTTATTATTAATGTTTAAAGATGTTAGACTTATCAACCCAACTAAATAACTAAAATTTTTCTAAATAATTCTATTAATTATATTATTCTATTATACATACACTAGAATATATATATATATTTTTTTTGGTTTAAATTTAGCTAAAAATTATTAACCTATATTGAACTGATAAAAAAGTTACACCGTTTAGATATTGGATTAATTATTGTTTGTATATAACGAATTAAGATTTGGTTGATAATATTTTATTTTCCATTTTTTTTATTAAATTTATACAAAAAACGAATTTGAATTTTATGTAACGAATTCTATTTCATTCCTGTCAACTAGAATAGAGATAAATGTTTAACAAAAATATGGAATAAATTAAAAAAAAAATAATATTATTTATTCTGCTTGCTTACCAGGACAAACAAAATAAAATTCATATTTTTTTTGTGGTTTATAATATTTACATTGAATTTTTGATTTATTGCATTTTTTGTAATATTTAACGAATTCCATTCCATTCCCTCTAACTAGAATAGAGATAAATGTTTTATGCTTACCATGACAAAACAAATGAAAATCCACATTTCGGATAGAGTATCACGTATTTGTTGTTTAATATATGCGCCCTGTTTTCCTTAGTCAACTGTCAATAGGGTCAAGGGGGAGGGAGTGGGTACTGCCTGCCATGGCTACGTAGCTGTAGTAGCTGTCTATTGTGTTTTGTTTTTGGGTCCGCCTTGGACTCGCTTTGCATATGAGCGAACAGCTTGCGAGCGGCACACAATCAAAAAATTATCAGGCTGGACGTCGTCGTCATTGTTGTGCCTCCTTGGCTGTTTGGTTTGGTTGCCTGTCGGCGGATGAGGAAGTTGTTTGTTTGTTTGTTTGCATTTTTTTTGGGGACTTGGGTTTGGACTGGGATTTGTGCTGCTTGTGCTGCCAACTATCGCCAGTCGACTATCGGCAGCTTGTCGCGTTTTTTGTTTTATTGTTGTTTATTTTTATTTAAATTACGAAATGTTTTGTCAACAATTTGTCGAGTGATTTATTTGCTGGTGCAGCAAGCAGCAGCAACTGCCGACTGCGGCTAATCGAAGGTGCAAGCTATCAGCTGACAGGTGCATAAATTGCGTTCAAAATCGAAAGTTGCGCCCATGTTGCCGTTCAGAATGCAGCATGAAAATGAAAGTGAGCGACGTGCATCCATTAAATGTGTGTCAGTTGCAGTTGCAGTTGCAGTTGCAGACATCGGTGGTGCATTGACATCAACTGCGGCTGTCCATCAGAGAACTTTCGATTTCGATTGCGTAGCGCTTTCCACATTGGCATTGCCGTTTGTTGAACTGCGCCACAAAAACTGCCACAGATCATGTCCAGGCGGCCACATGGGGCATGCGGCATGGGGGCACAAGAAAAACACATATTTTCTGCCAGCGATTTTTTTGAAGCCCCCGTGACTGACACACAATTGCGTCGCGTTTTATTTCGTTGCTGCTGCCTCGCATAGTTCCGTATTTGGTCAAAGATAATGATGTGAAATGCAGCAACAACTGCAACAACAACAACAACAACAACAGGAGCATCGACAACAATCACCCACTCAAAAATTGTTAAAAAATAAACAGAAAAAGAAAAATTGCAATGCATGTAAATGAGTGAAAATGTTTTCAACTTAATTTCATTTGCAATGTGCGTGCCACATGCCCCAAAGAAGCTGCCACACGATTTAACTGGGGGAGAAATTCCGTTCCGGCGCATGCCCAGTTATTGCCATGACAGAATTTGGCATTTGATTTGTAAACAACAACAAACAAATTTATTTATTTAGAAACTCAATTTGAATTGGGGAAACGTGCAAAAAAAAAAACTGAAACAAATACAAAATGGAGGACACTACGGATGCTGGTGGAGATGGCGAAACGGGAATGGAGTCGGGGGGCAGACATAAGCAGCATAAGCAATATTTAAAGAAGTTTATACAGCCCAATTCCGACGAGGAAGTGGAGGACCTAAATAAGCTCTACAATGTGCAGGAATCGTGGCGTACGCTCCTGAACCTGCCCACCTGTCAGAAGATAATGATCGTGTAGGTATCTAAATTTAGAATCCAATTGAATTCCCCATTATAATTGCATTCTTGCAGCACACCGGTGCAGAAGGCGCTGAAAATTCAGGTGGGCGTCAATGTGACACAGGAGTTTCCGTGGAAGCAGTTGAAGTACAAGGATATGCGCGATACGCTCTTCGAAGAGGTCGAGAACACGGCCGAGCTGCTGAAGCTGTTCAAGGGCTTCAATCCGGAGAATTTTGTGTTAATTGGCTACTGTCCGACGCTCATCGAAGCCGAGGAGGAGCCGCCCGAGGGCGATCCGTACATCTTCTATGTGAGCAGCAAGGACACCAAAATGGCCATGGGCATCATCCAGAACATGGAGGCCTTCGAGCGCTGGCGGATGCAGCGTCGCCTGCGCAAGCATCCGCGTCGCTGGGTCAGCATGGGCACCGAGGAGGAGATGACCGTTGTCGTCGAACGGTTTCGCGAAACGCCCGTCGACGTGGAGATCCAGAGCGTCTATCCCATCCAGCAGCCGCGGCACGTCGCCTTCGCCCATCGGATGGCGCGCGATGTGCGCGACGGAGTCGCCGAGCTGCTGCCCAAGGAGGAGGACAAGTACGAGAGCATCACCAAGCGTCGCATTGCCGTTGCGGTTCAATCCTCGCCGGCGCTGATCAATCGGGAGCAGCAGACAAATCCGACGTTTCCCTCGAACGCCTGGTCCCAGTATCTCTATGAGCTCGATGATGCAGGTGGGTCTAACACTAGTTATTTGATTCGATCAACTGATCGACTCCGTTGCTTGTCTGCTTAGATCTGGAGCTGGATGAATCTGATGTGGAGGAGGAGGAGCCCGATGCCGCCAAGCAAGGCCGGCGCGCCTCAGCCCAAAAAGAGGAGCCGAAGGAGAAACCGCCGCCCGAAATGTCCGAACAAATGCGGCTGCTCCTGGATACGCTGGACTTTAATCAGATCGATAGTTATCGGTGAGTAGTCTGATATGTTTTTCACTGATCCCTTCTTAATCATCCAAGCGAGTCTCTTAGTTTTTTAAAACTATTTTGTTGGAACTAGGCAGAAAACCTATATAGAAGAGATCGGTCATGAATACATAAACTGATCAATTTTTTTTTTTTTTCATATATCCTAAACAAACCTAATAGTGCAGGTAGAATATGAGTAGATTATATAAGGCTTCAGATCTTTCGATAATTTAATTTTGCATGGAAAACTTTTTTTTTCCAAAATTTCTTTGCCAGAGTTGGAAATTATGATCCTTACTATAAATATATACATCTTCGATAAATTCGATTCAATTTATGTTTTATCTTTTATGTTTTATTATTATGTTTCTCATATATCATTTTCGACAACTCTTTCTCCGGTTCATCTCTGGGATGCTAATTGATTAATTGATTCTCTTGGCAGCAACGACTATCAGCTGATCTCGACCAGACACGTGGTGCACTACACCAATCCCTATCTGCAGGAGTTTATATGCTTTGCCAACATCTCGAAGAGCGATAAACGCTACGTGGCCAGCAGCGATTGGTATCCGAAGCTGACCGGCCTGATCGCTGTCTCTTATGCGTTCAGCACACCGGTGACCTCTGACCTGGCCACCGCCCAGGTGAACTATGTGCAGCGCGCGGTGCTCGAACCGAATCCGGTGCTCCTCTGGAGCTTCTCCGACAATCTCAACTATAAGCTGGAGTTCGAGGCACCGTTCGAGATCACCAAACTGTCCTTCTGTCCGTTCAACGGGAATATTTTGCTGGGCGGCTGCCAGAATGGCCAGCTGGTGCTGTGGGACCTCCAGGGCCGTTGCGAGCACCTGGAGAAGGAGGAGTATCTGACGCCGGCACAGGCCAAGTATCGGGAGCTAATAGGCGATTTTCTCAAGTGGACACTGGACATTAACGAGGAGGTGGTTGTGGCGCCGGCAACGATGTCACCGTTGGAGAGCTCACCCAACGGCTCAATCACCGGCATCTACTGGCTGAGCAAGCACTTCTATTTGAATCACTTTGGCAAGGTGTTCAACGATCGGGACATCCGTGCTAATCACAAGTTTTTTATGACGTGCGCCTTTGATGGCACCGTCAGCTTCTGGAATCTGGAGGGCGAGGTCTCCAAGAAGGAGAAGGAGGCGCAACAGCGCACCAAAAATCTGCCCAAAGCGCTCACCCAAAATGAGTCGGCACTCCGAAATAAATTGATCAAGCCCACCTACAGCATCTTCTACAACGAACCGTTGACCGGCGTCCATGCGGACACATCGGTCTTCTCGATGCAGACACCATCGCCCAAGATCATCAACAGCTCGCCGGCCAACTATCCCGTTAAGATGATCGCCAAGGATCCGCCCGAACTGCGTCCATCCCTCATCCTGTCCACCTATTACGGCCACATCATTCGCGTCGAGTGGCAGGGCATGTACAGCGAGGCCGGCGCCAAGGAGCAGGTGAATGCCTCCATCAACTTTGCCATGGTGCACGATGGTCCCATCGTCGCGATGAGCAAGAATCCCTTCTATCCGGAGATGTTTGCTTCTATTGGACGCACCGTGTTTGCCCTGTGGAAGGAGGACTATCCCGATTCGGCCATCATTTGGCGCAAGCGTCCCTGCGACCTGACAGCCCTCGCCTGGAGCGAGACGCGTCCTGCCGTCCTCTATATCACACGCACCGATGGCATCCTGGAGGCCTGGGATATTTTGGGTGAGTTTCAAGCAGAAAAACAAAATTCTGTTTGATAAAAAAAAAAACAAGGATTACAGATTTTTTTTATTTTAAGTGGAGCGTTTATAATTAAAATTATTTTTTTATTTTATTAAAACGTTAAAAAGTAATAATTTTATTTTAACTTTTTTAAACGTTACCATTTTTACAATTGACTTTTTTAATAAATAATATTTTAGAATAACATTTTGGAAATCACATATTAAAAATTAACCTAAATTTATTTTAAACTTTAAAATATTTGTAATTATAACTTTCTATACATAAATGTAATCTACGGTTATTTAAAATATTTATTTATAATATATGTATATATTATAATTTTTATATTATATTTATTACGCTTGCTGGTAAATTTAATTTACCTTTTGTTTTGTTTGTACCTTGTTTCAAGCTCGCGATGATGATGCCGTTCTGACGGAGGTCCTGGGCGGTGGCATCATCACGGCCGTCACCGAACATCGCCCGTCGCTGCCCCACAAAATTCTGGGCATAGGCGATTACAACAGCAGCATTCGCATGGTCAAGTTGCCCCACAGCTTCGATGTGCCGCTGGACAACGAACTTGCCGTAGGTTGCTCTTGTTATCACAGAACTGCGAATCCTTTGCATCTCTTTACCTCCCTCCTCCCTTAGAAACTGGTGAAATATGTGCTGCGGCAAATTACGCGCAAGATTAACATACGGGCCTGGGAGCAGAAGTACTATGAGCTGAACAAGGACATCATCGAGGCGAAGCGTCAGGCCGAGGAGGAGGCGCGCAAGGAGATGGAGCGTCTGGAGCGGGAACAGCTCAATCCGCGCAAGCGTGCATCCGATGCTGAAGATGATACTGAGTAAGTGTGAGAAAGAGAGAGAGCGAGACAGAATTAACCCCAAAACTCCCCCGTAAGCAGAAAAGCGAGGGGACGCACTTTGCCCTACAACGAGCGCATGGCCAAAAAGTTTGACGAACTGAATCTTCATCGCATGATGACCATTCTCATGTCTCGCAAGCAAATGGATCCCGAGAAGCTGGCGCGAGAGACGGCGCTGGAGAAGGAGCGACTCAGCTACGAGACGGCCAAGAAGGAGTCGCACGCTCAGCTGTTGATGGACGTCGAGGACGATGTGGCCAACATACGGGCGCGCATCCTGCCCGCCGAGGTGCAGGACATGCAGCGCAGCGAGATGATCGCCGAGCGTGTCAAGAACGAAATCAATATGGCCGAATCCTACGAGAGCGTCGCGGAGGAGGCTTTCAAGAAGCTGAAGAGCTTTCCCGAAATCAAGCCCGTCGACTACATTGAGCTGCTCGAGCGCGGAATCCAGCGTCGCCAGCTGTTGGATCAGTCCCTCGGCGGCAACACCGAACGCCTGCAGTGGTACCAGGAGAAGTTGCGCGACAATCAAATCTTCGAGTGCGATTTCGGCACGGATCTGCTCTACACCAAACGCAAATTGGGCCCGAAACCCGTCGAGCCGGAACCCGACCTCACGGTCACAGAAACGTTGGTACTGCCGGAGCCGCCGGTCGTGCGCGAGGATCAGGATTGAATTTATTTGTGTGTTTATTAAAGATGGCTATGAAATGTAAATGGTTTTTTCTCTTTATGGCCTGCAGGAGTTTATAACTTGGTAAGTTTTCACATATTTGCTTGTATTAATTTAAGTGCAACCCTTGAACCCTTGAAAAATGCTATCAATTAATTTGGGAACTTTACATGTCAAAATTTTTGTCAATTTTGTCATGATTTTTGAAAATTTTGACCCCCTCAGAATCGGTTAAAGTGATGTTTTTTATGCTAATTATGACAAATACAATCGATTAAAAATATAAATTCGCAATTCTAAATTTTGAAAATTTTTTTTTTCGAAAATGAATAAGGGGGGACCCTTGTGATTTTTGTAGAAAAAATGTAAAAATTTTTTTTTTCAAAATTGCAAATATATTAAATGTAGAAATAATCTAGGGGAAAAATTTTGACCAAAATGCCTTCAAACATGAAAATCGGCTGAATTTTGACAAAGTTATGGGATTTTGAAATATGAGAGCTATCGATCCGTGACTTTTACATGTCAAAATTTTTGTCAATTTTGGCATGATTTTTGACTAAAATTTTGACCCCCTCAGAATCGGTTAAAGTGATGTTTTTTATGCTAATTATGACAAATACAATCGATTAAAAATATAAATTCGCAATTCTAAATTTT